>JAZDUH010000386.1:312500-477500 GCA_036419115.1 Scarus forsteni
ACTCTCTATTTTAAAATTGTTCATGATCTGCAAAAGCAGAAGTTACTGTCTTTTTAGGTGTTTATATTCTGCAGTGGAAGCTTGCACTAAGTGTCTTCAGGCAGGAGGAGCTGTCAACCTTCTGCTGATCTGCTCTGCCAACCATCTCTCTCCCAGTAAGGGACGCGATTTGCTCCATAGTTCTTGACAGGTTCCCTGATCAGTTTGGCAACTCTAAGACATACCAAAAGCCAGAAGCAGACTTAGCAAAATAAATCTAAAATCGGACGTAAAGTGTTTTGCTTCGGCCTGGCAGAAAGGCAGACAAAATGTCTTCAGTCCGAATAGGAACCGTGACTCAGTAAAGCCAAGCAATGGTGTCTCAGCATAACACCCCGAGCATCTCCCAAGACACTAGACTGGCAATAAGAGCCATAAAAGTCTTCTTTTGATGGGAGTTCCATTCATGGGAGAACATGGATCTTAACAATCCTTTTGAATCACGAGTCTTTCTCAGTCCATCAGTCTGAGCTCCTGCCAGCTCCAGAGGAGAAGCAGGACAGTGTGTGAGTGAGACAGGCCTCAGGGCATCTGTGCACCCAACAGAGGAAGGGAACTACAGTTTTTAATGGCCAACAAATAAAAAAAAATGTTTACAGTTTGACAGTTAGAAAGGTGGTTTGACTTCAGTATGCAGACAAAGCTCAGTCCAACTTTAAAAATAAACAAGGCATCTCTCCTGTGCTAAAGTTAAACATTTTCCTTCACTTTTCCAGTCTCTTTTAATATAAAAGTTTTTAAGTTTTTAAAAAGTTATGAGTGCATTCCTTTTCAAAATCTGACAAAAAGTAATATAAAAACTGTGATTTCTTTGGTTAACTTTCAGTACATTGTACTTGTTTTTGGAGTCACAGTCAAACAGAGCATCACCTGCTTTTCATGGAGCTGCAGAGGACAATGTAACAACCTGCTGACTCTGAGAGAGAAGAGCACGGAAGTAAAACATTGGCCTTTTTATGGAGCTTAAAGGTGCTATGAGGAGAATCTATTACCGGCGACATTAAGACTCTGCTACCCATGAGCATGTGCGCGACTGTCGTAATGCTGCGTTCCAGTAACCTCGGAACTGGGAGTGACATCATGTCCAACTTATCAGCATTCCAGTTGAAGTCGGAAAAAACATGCCGATCTACCAGGCTACTTTTAACTGTTGTTAGCTCGTGAGTGGCGAGGTTTCACCGAGTTCCCAGTAGGAAATTCAGACTTCAGGGGACATTCCAGTTGTAGTTTCCTACTCAGAACCCAGAAATTCCTACTTCTGACTACAACTAGAACGCACCAAAAGACCCAATAAAAATGCAGCTCGGACCTTCCTCAGAACTCTGCATTGCTTTACAACTTCTGTTTTCAACAACTTACAGGATGCAAAGCGACGAGGTAATGTATCTCTTTCTAGTTACGTAGCGGTAGTTTTTGATGTGTGACAACAAGCAATTTTTGGAAAACTTAGTATCGTAGTTTTGTAGCCGGCTATATATCGCTACTTACAGCTCGGTGCTTTAAGACGTGTCCGAATAATATAAACTTGCGCTAGTTTTCATTGTCTTGTTCCCGAAGTTGAGTATCCAGGCCAGACCAGCCCTGTCCGACCCGACCGCGAAGCTAAGGAATAGCATTTATAGATAACCTATTTTGATGCTATAAAACTCATCTTAAAGTGTGTATTTCAATCAGGCATATATCTAAAAGTGAGACTTTTCTGTAATTACTTTGAAACTCCTCACAGTCCCTTTAAGTTCTTTGCAAACAAAAACACCTCTCTTTGAGAAAAACAAGTTTTTAGGGTGGCTTCCTGGATCAACCATGACAGAGCACTTACAAGTTAAAAAATCCAAGGAATTCAGACCCTAATGCCTCTAAACACACTTAAAAAATTAAGAAATGAGTTTGAAAAAGGAAAGACATATCAGAGGATCATTTGGTCGATATCGAATGCAATCAAATTTCTCTTTTTTGGATACAGACGAGCTCGGCAGCACAGCACCTACACCGCTAACAAGTCAGACAAGAAACAGACCGTGGACCTGGGTCTGCTGTAGGAGGATGATGAGTTTGAAGAATTCCCAGCAGAGGATTGGACGAGGCAGGATGAGGATGAGGACACTCATGTTTGGAAAGATAACTGGGATGAAGACAACATAGAGGATGATTTCTCAAACCAGCTGAGAGCTGAGCTGGAAAAACACGACTACAAGATGGAGACGTCGCAACAGCTGACAAGGCCTCAAGGCAGCAGATGACATTAGACTTGGACATTTGTATTCAGATATAACAGGCTGGACAAACCCCCAGAGGATTTGGACGATGTGATTTTGTTTCTTTTTTTGTAAGAAATACTGATGGAAGTGTTTGAAAAAAAATTCTCTTTCTTGTCTTAAAACTTAATTAAAAACATTTTAATTAATTTTTAAGATTTTATCTGCCAGCACCGATTTCAAATTGAAGAGTATTTAATTTGCATTAATTTGAGTGATGATTTTTTTTTACTGGTACTCACCTAAATCTGGGAAATATATGGATGAAATTGAATAATTTATGCAGAGGTTCTAAAAATCAAAAATTGATATTTGTTTTAGACTTACATTAACTCATCCTCTAAGCTGTTGCAATGTTTTAAAATATAAATGCTAAAAATATACAGTTTTTTATAATGGTTGGCCAGTCAGATTTTGCACTGACAAGATAGGATTGTATTTATTTATTTGTTTATGTATTTATTTATTTATTTTTGAATTAGATTAAATACTGACCAGAGGGTTCCATGTTAATGTACTGTGAAAGCAGCTCAGATTTCAGTGCTCCTGAAGACAAGCCTGCCTACAATCAAACTACATTATCAACATTTTATAACAGCATGCAATTAACTATTTGGGGGAAATACTGTTTTGTGTCTGAATACTATTTTAAAACATAAAAGTTAAACTCGATTCACACAATTTTGTGCCATTTCAAGATTTTTATTTGAGAGGGAAATACAATTGTTAATCTTTTTTTTTTTTTTTTTTTAAATGAGGGACAATAATTTAGGCCATATTGCCCCATCCTATTATCACCTCTGACACTCCACTCTTTGACCAGTTGTAGCAACCTCAAAGATGCATCCTTCTTTTTCTGCAGCCAAT
This sequence comes from Scarus forsteni, assembly GCA_036419115.1. NCBI lineage: Eukaryota > Metazoa > Chordata > Actinopteri > Labriformes > Labridae > Scarus > Scarus forsteni. The sequence continues at coordinate 315,662 of JAZDUH010000386.1, forward strand.
ATGCAACCACATTTCTGCTTGAGGTGTTCATGTTTTCCTTTTACTGATTGTCAGAGCTTTGTTTGTCAAAGAAAACTAGCACATAAACAAGACATGTAATTTTCTAGTGCAGCTGGATCAGCCTTGTTCAATGTCAGTAATCAGGCAGAACCATCTTGCTGAGGTCCTCTCTGCAACGACTGTGAGTGGCCCAAAGCGTGATGGCAAAATCAGAGTGTTTTAGAGCAAGAAGAGGTGGAGCTATGAGGGAGATGACAGGATGAAGTTACAGCTCGTACAGAGTATGGCTGAACGATTTTAGGAAAAGATCTAAAGTAGTCCTGTCACGATAATCAATAAATCAATTAACTGCATAATAAATAAAAATGTCCTCGGTAAGTTTGCTGGTCTCGATAAATTGACACGTGCATGCATGTTTGTTTTCCTCCTCTCTTTCTACAAAACAGGCAGGATGAGAAGATGGGTCACTCTGCACAACTTTCTGCGTTGGTTCTATAGCCGATTTAGCGGATTTATAGCGGAGCGCATTTGTCATTCATTCAATCTTTGTCGGGAAGGCGGGGCCGCTCGTGCACACACACACTGAGCTGAAGCGAGCATTCCGAGGAGTAACAGGGAAACAAACACTAATATGAATGATGGCACGAAAGCTACGGTTCTTCAGCCGGCTGCCACAGCCCAAGTGTGGGAATATTTTGGTTTTAAACAGAATGAACAAGGTGTGAGCTCATGAACACTGACGAGCCGATACGTGGTGTTTGTTTGAAGGTGGCGACGGAGATGGGGAGGTGCAGCTGAGCCTTCGTCATGACAGTCAGAGCTTACTGAGGCGTTTGGTCTGCAAAGTTAATTTTAACAAAGCAGCGCAAAATTGTGCACACTCACAGACTGTCGTTTCCTACATTGCAAAAGAAATGCAACCCTTCAATACGGTTGATAAGCCTGCATTTCAGGAAATGTTACGAACGTTTGACAGACAGTACAAATTGACTGGGAGAAAGTACATGTCACAAACAATTCCGGAACTGTATAAACTCCATTTTATTTGTTGGTTGTTATTGTTGTGTGTGTTATATATTGGAGTTTTTTTTCTTTACAGAGACAGGGTCTATTTTTTTTATTTGGTTAAATTTATTATACTGTTTGTTTAATTTATTTTTATAAAAAAAATTTGACCTTCCAATTACTAGGGCTGGGTTAAAAAATCCATTTAATCAATTTTATTCGATTTCCCTTTAAATGGTTCATAAAAAAAAACATGGCTGAAGTGGTAAGCACTATAAAGACACCACTGGAGAATTTAATGATTAACGTCTGGACATTTCAGGTTTAACAAGCATGAAAGAAAAGTCAAGTTGGACAAAAAACAAGAAACATGCAGAATATGCATTAATGCATATCGTTAATATGTGATTAATGTAACTGCTTTGGGTTCAGTTCTTAATGTAAAAACAGTTTTTAATAATGTACCAGGTCAAAAAGTCATTTCCAGCCTTATTTTTACTGAGATAACCCAGACTGAACAAATTTTGAATGGAATCATGAATGGAATCGATTTGAGATCTCTTAATATCGAATCCAATCGATCCAGAAAATCTGAATCGATACCCAGCCATACAAACTACACTTAAATACTCTTAAGAAATTAAAGTTTATTGCTTTTGACACAGTGTACTCACTTTATTTTGACATATCTTTTAATTACATTAATGAAAAAATGATGTTCCAAAACAATACTGACAATAATATCGTTTATCGCAATCATTTTTTTTTTACAATAATCGTCCAGCAAAATTTGTTATCATGACAGTCCTAATCTAAAGGCAAGATTGCAATTTTTCCGACAGATGTTCTGATTTTATTAGACTGAAGGTTTGCTTCAAATCAAGCTTCGGTGAATTATTTACTGTTTGCAGTATAGATGACAGTAAGGAAATCAATGGTCAAAAGCACATATGACATTAAATAATACATAACATTTATCATCTATTATTGGTGATTAATAATCTGTTTTCATTACTTAGGGGAAACTCCAACTTGTACTCCCAAACAGAGGCTTTGTATTGTTGACCTACTGACCAGCACTTCCGCGGTGGAGATGTTACTAGTCGACTCTATTGAACAACGCGTTTATGTCAACAATGAGAACGTGACATAATAGCGTTGTTTAAAGTTGCAGTTTTGATCTAAAACCATAAATCTTTCAGACCTAGTACAGCTATTAGCACATATGCTAACAGCTTCAGTTGCAGTTTTATTAGTGCTCAGATTTTCCTTTCAACATGTTTTTTTGAAAGTTTGTTCTTGATGTGCATACATTTTGTCCTTTACACCACGGCAGTAGTGCCCACCTAATGCATTATCTGATTGGCCTATAATGAGCGTGACTTTTGAAACAACCGTCCAATCACCTGTCAGATATACTATTGAAAGGTTCTGTTCATTCCCAACCACTTTCAATGGGCTGCTCCACAGATGGACGAGTGAATCATACTGAATAGTTAATCTGGTGTTTCAGGTTTGATTTTACAGATAAGGCAAACCTTAAAAAATTCTGCACAAAAATGCAATTATTTTTCTGCATTTTGCATCATAAAACATGGATTATACAGTCATGGAAAAAATTATTAGACCACCCTTGTTTTCTTCAATTTCTTGTTCATTCTAATATCTGGTACCACTAAACGTATAATACAATGAACACAACAAAAAATGCAGCTGGTCACATAATACTTTATGTCCTATTTGACATTCTTAAGCTTAATTGATTCCCAGGGTATATAAGAGGCCATTTCATGTCACAAGCAGCACTGCACATGCAAAGGCCTAGAGTGGTTTCCTGCTTACATTCAAGCCGTAGCACAACTCAGAAGTTGTCAGCTCTCACATAATGCCTAAAACAAAAGAATTATGTGAAGCCACAAAGGCAGCCATCTTGGCACTGCTGGAAATTGGCATGAGTGAGAGACAGGTAGCGAAAAAACTGAAGATCTCCAAGACAGCCGCTCATTACAACAAAAAAAAACAAGCTGAACATGGCACTACCAAATTGCTACCTGGCCGTGGCAGGAAACGCCTTTTCTACTCCCACGAGATGACTGTGCACTCATCCGTTCCTGTGTCAGGAATCGCCGCCAGACCTCCACGGACCTTAAAAATGAGTGGGCACTGTCGAGAAATGTGACTTGTTCAGCAAGGACAGTTCAAACCGACTTGTTGAAGCTGGTTTGAAGTCACACAGAGCACGCAAGAAGCCCTTCATCAATGAAAGGCAGAGGAAGGCCCGGTTACTCTTTGCTCAAGACCACAAGGATTGGACTGTTGATGATTGGGCTAAGGTTCTCTTCAGTGATGAATCCAATTTTGAATTGATGCCCACTCCAGCCAACTTACTGGTTAGGAGGAAGCCTGGAGAAGCTTACAACCCAGACTGTCTTGCCCCTACAGTAAAACATGGGGGTGGATCAGTCATGATCTGGGGTTGTTTCAGTCTGAGGAACAGGGCAAATGCAATTGTGTGAAGGCCGAATGAACCAGGTCATGTACAGGACTACCTTGAAAACAGTCTTCTTCCATCAGCTGGAAAACTCTTTCCTGCCTCGAATGACTGGATTTTCCAACAAGATAATGCCCCTTGCCACACGGCAAGGTCAGTTAAAGCCTGGATGGAGAACCACAACATTCAAGATTCATGCCTTGGCCTGCTCAATCACCAGATCTTAATCCAATTGAAAACCTGTGGAAAATCATCAAACTCAAAATGGAGAACCACAAGCCCAAAAACAAAGAAAATTTGTTTGAATTTGTCCAACAGGAATGGGCTGCTGTGACAGCAGAACAATGTCAGAAGCTGGTGGAGAGCATGCCAAGACGCATGGCTGCAGTCATCAAAAACAATGGTTATGCAATCAAGTATTAACTCTTGTGTATCATGTGTTTAAAGCAAACAGAAAAGAAAACATGGAATGCTTAAAAGTAGTGTTTTTATGTACAATGCCATAGCTATTGATGTAAGAATTTAAGTAATTTTGGTTATTATCAAGAAAACCATGGAAAATGAATAGTTCTTAGTTCTTAAATTAAACTCTCATGAGCTATTTTTGTTGTTATCATTATAATTGTCCAAACAAATGTACCTTTAGTTGAGCCAGGCATTAAAATTAACAAGAAATTGAAGAAAACAAGGGTGGTCTAATCATTTTTTCCATGACTGTAGGTATTCATTGATTTTTTAGTAATAAGGATAATCAATAGGGATGAAACGAAATTTCGTGCCACGAAATTTCGCGAAAATAAAAAAAATGACGAAATAAAATTCAAAGATGCACAAAATAAAAGCTTGAAATAAAAAATGTGAAGGGGCGCGTGCATGACTAGTGATGTTTACTCTCCTCGCCAACTGTAGCAAAACACTTGCTTCAGAATGGAGGAAGACGTAGTGGAGGAATTAGCTGATGCTCCACCGTCAAATAAATCGGATGTGTGGACCTATTTTGGCCTCCTATGTAAAAGACGAGAGAACGGTGAGAAGATTACGGACAAAACAACAACTGTGTGCAAAATATGTTGCTACAGTTCGCCGTATACTGCAGCGAGTACAACTACCAACTAAACGGGAGACAGGAAGCAACTGTACGTTTGTGTAAGTCTGCATAAAAAACAATATTTGATTTTTGCATCTACTGTTGAGTTGACAGAATTTGATCATACTTGAAGATCAGAAGTATATGCACTGTTATAAGCTAAATATTATAGTTCACAGTCAGACATTTATAGGTCTAAACTGCAGCTCTGAGGACTGCTATTTGTTTCCTTTTCATTCAAGAATGCAGTTATCCTGATTGTTACAACAACAAAGCACTTTTTATTGAGATTTTATGTTTGTATTTGCACTGTAGTCTAAATAGGGGGGGAAAAAACGACAATTTAGTTTTTTTTTTAAAGAGCATTTATTTTTTACTGATGCAGCAATATTTTTTTTGTATGTCTGCATTAGGAAGAAAATAAAGAAAATGAGATTTTTGCACTACTTCCTACTGTTGGAGATTTTCTATAATCTTTATTTTGTATTGTGAGTGTTTCGTATTGCGAGACGTGTTGTGAGTTGGCCATTTCGTTACACCCCTACTAATCAACATTTTGGTATCTTCGTGACTCATGTTTTTTGATGCTTAGGCAAAGTTTTGGAAGAGGACCTCAACTCTGCCTCTTACCATGTTCCTATAAAACTCAAACCTCCCCATTTCGTCCCTTTTTTTTTTTTTGCCTGATGCACCCCTCGCACCAATTCTCGTTTCTCTATTTCTTCTTTTCCATCCTTAGCACCATAAATGGGGCAGCTCGTCGTGCCGTGAGGTACAGAAGATCCTGAAGATGCTCCCAAATGTCAATATGAATAACATGTTCAATGTTTCAATATTCAATTCAGCGTTCCAACTTTGAGCCTTCAAAAATGTCTATCTCATGATGTTGATGGTGCGGTACTTGGTCCACTGTTGAAGTTTTAAGGTCTGCTCACTAATTAATGCTAATGGCACCATTAATAGGGGGCCACTGGAGGCCATGGCCACCCTTAAATAACCATTAGTCATAAAACTGCCGCCCTGCTGTGGTTAATAGTTTGCGACGTAAATACTGGGATTTCAGTGAACAGAGTTTAATCAAATGACAGATTTAGTTGTAAGAAAGATCTCGATGTGGATTTGGAATTTTCTCAAGCATTTGTTAACATTGAAAGGGAGGACAGTTTCCCACAAATTTGCTATTAACCTGAAAATGTCATAAAAATTTAGGTGTTCATGTTTTCCTTTTACTACAGCTAGGATTACAAGGTAGTGATCTGAATCCGAATGTGGATCCGGGATTTTTCTTAAGAATTATAAGATTATGAGATTCAAATATGAATATATTTAAAAAGATCTAATAAGTTCAAAAGTATCATTTACATTGATATAGTTGTTACGGGTTAAAATAGCATTTGGTAAGCAACCACTGGGACTGCTAATGCTGAAAATGCCAGAACTGTTGGCAAAAGATGATAAATGCTTTCCATATTTCACATTAGTGCCACAAAGTGCAATATGCCAAGGGAAGGAAATCGATGAGAATTTTACTATATTAATGCCATTATCAGGTCTGCCAGTCAGTCTGATTCTGTTATCATTCCCTTTGAAATATTTGATTTGGAAAAAATGTTTTCAGATGCAACAATGTAAAACATGTCAACATGTCTCAAGTGAAATAAAATCTTACAAAATAAAAAATATTAGATTTTGGGTGCACGCTGGAGCCCTGGTATGTATATATGCATATGTGTGTATCCATAAAATGAAGAGTTTGGGGGGTTTTGTAAGGGTTTTGAGAACACATGTTATGAATTGGCACTTCATTTTCTATACCCGACTATCCCTTTCGGGGTTGCGGGGGGCTGGAGCCTATCCCAGCTATCATCGGGCAAGAGGAGGGGTACACCCTGAATCGGTCACAGTCAATCGCAGGACAACATAGCAAGACAGACAACCATTCACGCACACACTATTACCTAAGGGCAATTTAGAGTCACCAATTAACCTATGAGCATGTTTTCAGTCTGTGGGAGGAAGCCGGAGTGCCCGGAGAGAACCCACGCATGCATGGGAAGAACATGCAAACTTCACACAGAAAGGCCCTCCCGACCCGGGAATCAAACCAGGAACCTTCTTGCTGTGAGGCACGTGCTCTACCAGCTGCGCCACCCCTTGTTATCACTTCTCATCTGGAACTGTTTTTTCAATTCCCATCCCTAATTATAATGTCTTTGTACAAGGGTGAGCTGCATCAGCAAAAATCAAGCTTTAAACTCTTAGACATACTTTATTGATCCTTTTAAGGATAATTAATTCTTAACACTCGATAATTAAGACACATATGCTGGAAAAAACATGAACAAACAGGTCCTATGATCATGCACTAGGGCTGGGTATTTCCAGTAACTTCCCGATACGATACTTATCCCGATACAAAGGCCACGATACGATACGTATCCCGATACACATGAATTGTGAACATTGACTATGCTTTAAGCAAAATTCTTGACAAGTTTAGTTTTTTCTTATAAGAAGAAAAAGAACAAGGATGAGTTTTAAGTGATTCTACAACTTGAGAGACATAAATTCAGATCCTCAAAGATGGTAGACCTAAGTTCAAATTTAGAGCATATGCTTCATTATGTAGCTCATCTTCTACCTTGAACTCTGCCACTGTTAACATTACCCAAAGTGTATTTACAACAACTGTCAAAGTATTGAGGCCGTATCAATTCTGTAGAATCCGTATCGATACACGTATCCAGAAGGAGTGCGATACGATATTTTGCCGTATCGATCTTTTGAGCACAGGCCTATCATGCACTAATGGAGAGATGTCAGAGTGATGGCATGCAGCTCAGATCCCGAGCAGTTTCGGTTAGGTGCCCTGCTAAAGGACACTTAGACAGTACCCAGGAAGTCAGCTGCACCTTTTCAACAACAAAACCAACTTTCAAACATGGTTCAGTCTGGACTTGAACCTGCAACTCTCCAGTCCCTAACCCAAGTCCCTTCAGACTGAGCTTTTGCAGCCCTCTTAATAAAAACAATCTCTTCATTAATAACTTCATTAACTTGAGTTTATACATTTATCTATCTGGATTAAATATTAAGATATAAAACAAATATCACCAATTAACTAAAGAATATTGAGATATTTATTTTGGTTCATGTCAACCAACCCTACTTGTTGCTCAAACATTTGATTCATTGTAAAAGTAGGAACAACGCAGGGTTTAAACTCACTTTTGACACTAACTCACCCTCGATGTTGGTAATGCCTTGGCAGAGGTTTGTGCCCTGGGAGCTTTTTTTGTTTGTCAGTATTTTAAACAGCTTAATATATAACTTATAAAAAGCTATCTTCACATTAAATGAATATTTTTACAATTTTCTGACATCTTGTTGCAGTGATGGCATGCTGCTCATTAAGAAGCCCGACTGAGCAGTTTTGGGGTTCAGTGCCTTGCTCAAGGGCAACACTCTGAGCCTGCCACACTTTGGTCTCCTTTCACACTGAGCTTTTGCAGCCTTCTGCATCAAATCAATCCTGCTTTAAACTTCATTAAGCTGTTTTCTTTTCAATTTCATTGATATAAAAAAACAGCCCGCCCCTTATCATCATGGGTCAGCACATCTTCATTGTTGCATTACAAATGAACACATGGTTCAACAATTGAGCATAAATTTTCAGAAATGTAAAGACATTTTTTTTCTACCCTAATGTCAATCGAACCTCATAGCACGGTCCAAAAACAGTCCCCATCCGAGGACTTAGTTGTCCATTCTGTTCTGCATCATGACATTCAGCTGGTGTGCCCAGTTCAATCTTTCAACATGAAGAAGGAGGATCTCTGGGTTTTACAATTTCTGAGAACAATCTGTTGTCCAATAACATCAGCAGTCTGTATCCAGTAGGTAATCAGTGTTGAAAAGGCAGAGAAGAATTTACTGATGCACAAGTTTTTCCGTGACGACATTAGCACCATAACAATGAATCTTTATCCAATATTTCTTAACCAAATGACAAGATCAAAGTGCATGAATCAGTGATTAACCTGTGATTTTATAATTACTGAACTGGAATAACTACATCTTCATAGCACAATATTGTTTTTTTTAAATGTATATTTTTGGGCATTTTGTGCCTTTATTGATAGGAGATAGACAGTGGATAGGCTTGTGAAAGGGGGAGAGAGAGTCGGGGAAGACACTCTGCAAACTGGTCACAGGCGGGATATCGAACCTGGACCGGCAGAAGCATGTACATGGGGTGCTAACCACTACACCAAACCAGCAGCCCATAGCACAATATTTTATTTATCTATTTATTTTAATCCTCCTTGCCATTATCTACTGCCTTGCATTCAAAATGATTTACAACAACAATATTCTCAAATTATATTCACCCATATTACAAAGAAGAATAATAGCTAATAAGCATATTCTCTTCATAATATCTCTCCAGTACATGAAATATAACATAGGAGGTCAATATGAAGGTATGGATGGAAACATACATTAAATTTTGTTTGTTTCTTCCTTTTTTTCTTTTCTCTGCTTTTGCTCTCACTCCCACATGACATCTACCTCCCCATTTGTCTCTTACAACGATACAGACTTATAATTTCTCGTTTGTATATCTCTATATTTTGTCTGTCTTTGACTATTAAGTCTTTTTTACATGTATTTTCCTCTTTCTGTTTTATCTGTAATATCACTGTTGACATTATATTTCCACAAATAAAGCAAAAAAGGAATATTGAGGTAATTGTTTTGGTACGTGCCACCCAACCCTACTTGTTGCCCAAACATTTTAATTAACGATAAAGTAAGCAATAGCACAAGGTCTAAATTAGTTTAAATCTGTTTGGAGTGAGACAAACAGCAGTAAAATATCAAATTATAATTACTTACATTATATCTCATTTAATGATGTTTTTGCTTCCTGAATTCGGGGACTAGGTGAGGAAATTAGTGCATAACGTAGGTAGTTAGTTTGACGGACATTATCTCCTCTGTTGTTAAATCAAGTCCACTTCACTGTTCCCGCCACTCGTTATCAGCTCGTATAAAACGATAATTAGAGCCTGTGACTTCATGGCAGGTAAAAACAAACAGGCTCACCTTGACGCCCACACCGCCGCCTCTTCAGCCCCGCAGCAGCACGTCTGCCCGGAGCGTCACATCCAGACGACCTTTAGGACGACCAGGACCGCGTCCCGTTTCGAGGTCCAGGATGTCCGAATCGCCTGGACTGACTTCTGTAGACCCGCAGATGTCCGTCCGAGCCGTCAGGAGGGCAGAGGGAGTCTGCAGCTGAACTGCTCACCTGCAGGTCGGGTTGCATGTGTCGGTGGGAGGGGTCGTCCTGAGAATAAATACGCCAGCAGCTGCTTCACGAGGGGATGAGAGAAGACAGGAGGGAAGAGAGGGAGCAGCGTCAGCCTGGAGCTTACTGTCTCTGAGCTTTGACAGATAAAAGGAGCATTTTTCATTTACTCTGACGTTTTGGCGAGATCTAAGTTAAAAGCTGCATTATGAAGCCCCCTGTCTCGTGCAGAGGGGGGTCATGGCAGAATTATAGATTTAGATAGTTTCTTCAAGTGATGTGGAAACATCTGTTGCATTAACAAAAATCATCTGCTATACCAGAGGTCATCAACAAAATCTGGACATGTTTATTTAGTTGACTTATCGGTCCAGAAGTAAGAAAATAGATAAATATACATAATATTTAAAGATGCTATGAGGAGTTTCTAAGTAATTACAAAAAAGTCTCACTTTTAGATATATGCCTTATCAACATACCAACTTTAAGATGAGTTTTATAGCATCAAAATAGGTTATCTATAAATGCTATTCCTTAGCTTCGCAGTCGGGTCAGACATGGCTGGACTGGCCTGGATACTCAACTTCAGGAACAAGACAATTAAAACTAGAGCAAATTTATATTATTCAAACACGTCTTAGAGCACCGGGCTGTAAGTAGCAATATATAGCGGCTACAAAACTACGATAATAAGTTTTCCAAAAATTGCTTGTTGTCACACATTAAAAACTACCGCTACGTAACTAGAAAGAGATACATTACCTCGTCGCTTTGCATCCTGTAGTTGGTGAAAAAAAAAGTTGTAAAGCAATGCAGAGTTCTGAGGAAGGTCCGAGCTGCATTTATTAGCATCACAACAAACAAGCGCTTTGGCTTGGGTCACGTCTTTTAGTCAGAAGTAGGAATTTCCGAGTTCTGAGTAGAAAACTGCAACTGGAGCGCCCCCTGAAGTCTGAATTTCCTACTGGGAACTCAGTGAAACCTCGCCACCCCTGAGCTGACAATCGAAGATGGATGCCCCCAGTGTGAACAGTTATTTAGCTCCTGTAATAATCAATTTATTTGCACTTCTGACTGGGGTGTGTCGCTCTAGATCAACTGTATACATAGTATTGTTAGACTTATATTTACAAAAATGCTGCCATAGTGATAATCACATTGTTCATGTGATATTTGTGAATTACAACACAGGGCGTGCTAGCAACAGCTAACTATAGCCTGGTAGATCGGCATGTTTTTTTCCAACTTCAACTGGAACGCTGATAAGACTGAGATGATGTCACCCCAAGTTCTGAGGTTGCTGGAACGCAGCATTACAACAGTTGCACGTGCTCATGGGTAGCAGAGTCTTTATGAAGCCTGCAATAGATTCTCCTCATAGCACCTTTGAGATATTTGGTAATTAATGCACACGCCCCTCACCAAGAAGGTTGCTGGTTCGATACCTCATGTAGGACCTTTCTGCGTGGAGTTTGCATGTTCTCCACATGCATGTGTGGTTTCCTTCCACAGACCAAAATCACACTCATTAGGTTGACTGGTGACTCTAAATTGCCCTGAGGTGTGAGTGTGATTGCAATGATGATTGAGCGACTACGGGTTCAAGGTGTAACCTGCCCCTCGCCCAAAGTCAGCTGGAATATGCTTCAGCACACTCAATCCCAAGTGATAAGGGGTAACGATAATGGATGGATGGCTATTTGAAATAATATTAGTTTGATATTTTGAATTTCAAACTTGTTATTATCTTCAAATATTTAGATCAGTCCCTATAACCAATGTTGCAACCAACCATGCAGGACAGTTTAAATGTCTCAGCCACTTTTATCTTGGGTTATTTTATTTTCTATCACTGCATCAAACCCCATATCACATTTCAGTAATTTATTATTAATTAATGCTCACGGGTAGATTTCTGTAAAACAGTTCAAACATGAAGTAATTCCTGTTTTAAATAAAAGTTATTTGTAAATTCTTTAACTTTGTTTAACTACAAATAAGTATAATTTAAACCATTCTTTGAATTCGTTTTCGGGAATAAGATTAAGGAAACTGGAACAAAAATCTTTTTAATAATTAATTATCAGTTTAAAGTAAGAATTATGAACCTTTATTTCTAATCTGTCTTATTCCACATTTCACCTCACTTTTGCTAATTTTTAATCTAATGTTAGAAATTTGACTTTAATCTGAAAACTCTGATTTATATCTGCATTTCATTTTTAATCTAAAAATTCATTTTTTAATCATCATAAAATCGGAATTTGCTTTCAGTATTCTCACCTTTTTAAATTTTGACTTTTGATTTCTGACTTTGCTTTCAGAGATCTGATTTAAATGTGAATGAAGTTTGAGAATACACCAGAATGTTTGAGAAGCATTACTCTTCCTGTTTCATTCACATATATCATTGTGTGCATTGTTTAAAAGTGTTGTTATATTTGAAGTATAGTAAAATGGCTCATTGGTCCTTTTTTTCCTGTTCCTTAAAGCTGGGGTTGGTGATTTTGGAAACCTAGCATGAATTTGAAAGTAGCATCTCTTCAGGGCTCCGCCAAGCCCCACCCCCCGCTCACATGCATGCGCGCAGCCGCTATATCCAGAAGACTGATTCAACTCCAAACCCTCAGCACAACGTGTTTGTTTTACACTACACCAAGTCATGTCTCAGTCAGCATGAAGAAAACAACAAACAAGTAAATTAGTTAGTACTCACAGCCGATGTTGATTTGGGTATAGGTAGTTCCTCTGACATTCTCCACATAGCTGTCAAATCTCCTGTTTTGGCCATGAAACTACCGTATTTTCTCCTCTTTTCTCCCGTCCTCCTGTATCAGTATTCTCCTGTAAATCTCCTTTGTGACGATATAATAATAAAAACATTCCTCTGCCTCTCCAAACTGAACTCTGTCTCTAGCCTGAATGGGGCGGTAATGCTCCAAAATGATGGATGCCAACCACCAAAGAAGAAGAAGTCTCGCGAGAACTGCCACCTGCAGTAGCATGGATGGCAGTTCTCGCGAGATTAGAGCCAACAGCGGAACTTAGAAAAACAAAGAGTTTATTTTAGATTTCTTGTAAATCTGTCTTAAAATGTGAGGGATACTGGAGCTTGGTTGGTGTTGTGGGACAGCTCACAGCAGACTTCCCTCATTTTCAAAGACAAAACTTGAAAGGTAAGCATTCTCCAGCGGACTCTGTTCCCTACACGCTACTACTGTCTGTGCACGCCGGGAAAATGCACGAGCAGCAGGCACGCAGAATGGCGACGGGATTTGATTGGTGTAAAAAAAGGTATCCCCGCAAGATTATTGGTTGGTGTTTTCCCTGTTTTACTCCTGCTGTAGATAGCGGATATTTTAAGAACACATTATGAGTTGATTACCATCGGGTCATAAGGACCATTTTAACCAGTATTTCAAAAAGTGTATCTAAATCAGATCGCCAACCCCAGCTTTAATGAGGGTTATCAGAGACCTTATTTTTCTGTCTTATTCTAGTAATAATAAGACAGATCATTGGCATGATTTATTTCGTAAATTCAGATAGATGCAAATGTGTAAAATCAATATATAATATTTATATAGGAAACAAAGACCACAATTGTATGTTTAATATTCATCTACATTGTAGGCAGTTATGGAGAAAAAGAAACGCTCTAAACTAACTGATAACTATACCATACTTATATGATTTAAAAAGAATTAAAGTGAAGGTTACATTTTTGAAAGCACTGACTATGAAGTATATATTTCTCTATGTACCTGTCAAAACATTGACACAGCATTATACACAGTAAATATCTTCACAGCTCCATAAAAATTGGCCTTTCTCCTTTGTAAGTTCCCATAAACATTTGACTGGTTCCATTTTTATGTACATCACCTGCCACAAGGCATTATGGGTGCTCCTTTCTCCTTTCCCTTCTTAAAGATGCTCCAGTGTTTCCTAAGCTAAAGGAGAAAAGTAAAGCAACAACCTTCCTTTCCTTAAAGGTGTAGTCAGCGATGTTGGAGAAAACGAGTGGAGAGGTTGTTTATAAACGAATTTAGACCCGCCTCTCCCTTCATACCTCACCCCTGACTCCACCCCCGAAAGCTGATGGACGTGCATTGTCATGGAAACGGCTGTAGAAACTGCATAGCTGACCAACGTAGCTAAGGTAACCCCAACTCGTCAGACAACTCGACTTCCATTATTGATAACATCACAACAACAGTACATTTTGGCAGATTAGACAATCAGATGAATGCCTGACGGCTGTTACTGTTATGTGAAGCACCACAAAGCTAATGTTGCTTACCTATCCAGCAGACAGACGGTGACATCCGTGTCCGTTTTCAGGTCTTTCAGTTTGCAGAGTTCCTTCCACCGTCAGAAAGCAACACAAATGTTTACCCGGGTCTTCGCTCTTTCATTGTCATAGCCCTTCTTTTTCACTTTTCACTCCTCTGACCTTTTTCTTTTGGCTGTTTTTCAGCCAGTGCTACTGCACCTATTGTATCTCTCTCTTACGCTAACTGCGCACGCTACGCAACCTACTACTACTCCCCCTCCTCCCTCTGTCTGATCTGCGCATGAGTATGATTGCCCCCTGGATGTGGGGGGGTGTACTCTGTTTTGGTGACTCGGCCCGAGCCACAGTATTTACCTGCTGAAATTCAGAGTCAAGGCTGTGTATTGAAACCAGACTTTTTTTTCAACATGCTGTCAGTGGGGGCTTCTTGTGGATGGAGAGGAGACATATTTGACAAATTTGACAAATACTGCATTAGATTAGAGGATTAAAAGACCACTGACTACACCTTTAACTTTTTCGACGATTTGAACAGCCCCTATCATGGCCGATGCTGAAGTGCTTCCAGGTAATTTCTTCAATTAGAAATTCCTGACCGAAGAAGACTATTCAAATGCACCCACTGTTCAAAGTATACCTGGGACGTCACTTTCCAAAGCAAAATACTTCCTGACCTTGAACTATGCCCTTTAACATCTAATTTGGACATGTATGCAACATTTTAAGAAAAATAACCAATCTTCATGTCTCTGCCATTTCTGCCGGTGGGTGTTCCTGGGGGGTCAAGCATGCATTTTATTTTAACTGTAAATCAAATAGCATGTTTATTGTTTATTTTCAAAGATTTAATTCCGTAATTAAATGAAATCTAATGTCACAAGATCATAAGGAAACATCCTGAGAAAACAACCCAAATTTACTTTCTGTAGCAGAAAGGGGGTTAAATAAGACAGCATATGTGGGTATTACCCCATTCTGCTGCAGGTTTTTACATTTTATAGACATTTGCTCCTCTTCTTCTTCTTCTTCAAGCACACAAGTGTGACCCACTAAAGCAGCTCTGTGACCCACTTCTGGTCCCGACATACCAGTAAAGATCGGTTGAATTAAACAGCTCATATATTTCACCTCCCAGCAGCTGATTGGGCCTGCAGAGACAGAAGGGTTTGCTCACAGTGTACACCCGCATTGTGCCTCTAATGGTGGCTTGGCATGGACAATTAGGTTTAATTAGAGATAACATCACTGCAATTAAACATCTGTGACCTTGACGATGTCGTTTTCACTTACTCTCTCAGAGCCGTTGCTGGGCTGCAGTGCTGCTGAAGGTCTACACAAGACAGAGAGAGTAAACAATCAAGGCTGCAGCTCAGACACATGACCTCTCTTTTCCTCTTTTATTTGATTTTACTTTGAAAAAAAACAGTAAAGGATTTGATGCTGGAGCAGAATACTTAAGACTGAATTAGGCTGAGCTCTGTAACACCAGGCAATGCTCTCTATCTTTTATTGTTATAGCTACATTATTATTGATATGTTGGTTACAGGGATGACGAGGCTGATGATGATGTTTATAGTTTTAAGGCTATATATTTTTTATTTCTTTCTTTCTAATTCATCCACCAGCCTGCATAGTGGGTCAGGAATACTGATTTTGAAGACCAAAGTCTTGATCTATTGACAAAAAGTTGATTGATGTTTGCATTGTTGCCCATATTATGCTTTTTTGAGTTTTAGATATGACTTGGTGATTTTTACTAAAATATTCTTCGTTTAAGTACTCCTATGCACAAGGCAAAAATGCCTGCAGCATCAGGACTTCTCCCACTTCTTCTGTTTAAGTTTTAGTTCAGGGTTTTTTTTAAGTGGGGTTGCGTGCTCTGCTTGCAGAGCAGACAGACCTGCCTGATTCTGAAATCCTGCAGGTCCGTCTTGCCAGCCTCCGTTGTCCAACGAATTCACTCGGCTGTATTCTTAAAGGAGACATATCATGCTGATGCATGATTTAATACCTACATATAATATAATAAATTTGAAAACAAGACCTTGCACCCCCTTAATTTTCAAAAAATGACATATTGTATTTTTTCTGATATCCTAAAACGAGATTTGATGCCTCTGAAAATAGGTCATTGCGAGATGTCCGCGAGATTTCAAACGTCGTGAGGACACGAGGTACCTTTCTTTTTATTGGAGTAATCTGATAAAACACTTCCTCCTCTGTGATGTCCGTTAGCCACAAAACCGTCGCCGAGGAACACATCCGTCCAGCAGGGGTTTATAGATCCCTAGTTCACAGTCACTCATTACCTGATCTGGCCTGTAGGGGGACTCAATACGCGGTCGCTGCTTTGAGCCTGCCGGAAAATACAGTAGAAGAAGAAGGACAGGCTGGCTCAACCCCCGATAGAACTGACCAATCAGAGCACAAAGGGCTGTGACGTTGCGAGGTAACTTTAGATCATCCTCCGAGCATTTCAACGAGACCTTGTTAATGGCCTAAAATGAGGATTTTGAGAATGCTATTGTGGGGCAATGAAGGAACTAAATGACTTGTACTGAGGGCAGAAATGCTTTACAGGCATCCTAGTCTGGCATAGTGAAAAGGAGAAACAAGCATGATATGTCCCCTTTAACAGCCCAATCAGAGGCAGGAGCTGTAGAATGCGGACTTGACGACAACCAGAAGTTGAGAACTGGATGTTGAGTTTCACGAGGTTCATGTCACATATAAGTGTTAAACGAATCATCTGTGTGGTATAATTTAGTGTAAGACGATAGTAAAAGGCCGTTAGCTGTTAGCAGCTAAGTTAGCGGCTAACAGCTAATGGCCATTAACTGTTGTTAGCTGTTAGCGGCTAAGTTAGTCACTATGGCTAACATCCATGAACTGTTGTTAACCGTTGTAAGCCATTAGCCGCTACATTAGCCGCTATGTATGCTACATTATAGGAGGCAACCCTGCTTGATGTGAATTGGTCTGTGATGAATGTGACGAGCCAAACGATTGTCCAATCACAAGCTTCTGTTTTTTTTTAACGTTGTTCCTCTGAAAACAAATTCAAAGGGCTCCTACCCAGATGGACTAGTGAAATATTTCTGTGGCAGATATATTGAGCTGTCCATCTGGCTTGTCAGGTTAGTTGCGTGAGGCCCAACTAGTAAATTTAAAAAGCTTTCTAATATTTTTACTTGTCATGCGTATGTTAAAAGTTCTAACTGGAAAAGATCCAGCTCAAGCAAACTTTGGACGGACACATATCCCTTTGTTGTCCAGTTAGGAGTTTCAAAAATGTTTTAAGGGTGGGTTGGAAAATGGAAGTTGGAATGGACAAATATGCAGAATTTCAGACGATGAATCAGGCAGGTCCATCTGCTCTGCAAGGCTCATGTCACATGCAAGTGGTAAATGATACATCTGTGTGGTGCAATTTGATGTAGGGTGATAGTCTTAGGACTGAAACATAGTTTAGCTAATGGTTAACAACAAGGTCGACCTGCCATGTCATAGTGTGGCTTGATGTGGATTGTTCAGTGATCAGTGTGGCAAGCAGAACAATTGTACAATTACAAGCTGCAGTTGTTTTTGAAGATTCTGCCTCTTAAAACATTTTGATGTCTCTTTTCCAGATGAACTACTGAAATATTTCCGTGTTGAATAAATGGAACTGCCCGACTGTTAGAGCTCCTGCCTTTAAAAGCTCCCTTCCCCTCAGGCTCAGTCTGCTCTGATTGGTTTGCAGACTAACTCTTGGTGATTGGTTAGTTCAGCGCTGCCCTTTGCCATGTTGTCAATAACTCTGCATTCATTCTCAAGTCTACGCTCTGCAATGAGCCAAAACTGATGATGAAACAATGGTTGGTAGTCAGACTGGTAGGGGAATGGAGGAGGGACAAAAGAGGAGGTTTTAATGCCAAAAAGTTTTGTTTTGTTCTCTTGAGTTCCATTTCTGGTTTACATGAATGAGTAGACAACACTGGACCATGAGGTTGAGCTTTGCAAACGGCTGACATAGTCTACCTACAATTACCGGATCCTTTCAGGCAGCACTTTACTTCTAGACAAAGTTCATTCTTTTTTGTTGTTGTTGTTCAAACTTATCTGGCTACTTGTATTCTCCTTTAAAATGACATGATACTTGTGAGTCTTCTCTTTGTGCTTAAGGAGCCGTTAATGTTTCTGCATGCGCCTGTTTGCCTCTGGCAGATGGCTCCTCTCAAATCACATGAAAGTATTCTTTCATCTAATCAGTTCGCCAAGGTGAGAGCTGTGAGTTTGAAGCTCTGCCTGTTCGTTTTTCTTTTCAGCCTTTTTTTCCTGTCTTGTTTGGTTGTGTTGATCCTCACATAAGCAGCCAGTTCAATGCCTGGAAAAAATGCAGGTAAGAAAAATCAATTAAAATCTTGTTTAGAAAGAAGAGTTTCTTCTGTTTGCATAAAGGGGAGAGCAAATGAAGGCTGCTGTCTCAGAATACTGACTTCAATCACAATGAACTTGTAATTATGAGCTTTCTCACCAGAGACACGGTGATGGATAATTGTGATATGTTTCCATGGTGCCGGTCATCAAGGAAAGGCTTCTGGGAAATGTGCAGGGCTGTCCATGTTGACTCCAGGATCAGGCAGGCATATTGTGGCTCTTTGAGGGATGGATGCACTCAGATATTTTAGCTTCATTCCTGACTAATAACAAGTAGTAAGAAGCAGCGCTAGGATACAAGAATAAAAACAGAGGTGTTTCAGGAATGAAAAGTGTACGAGACATGCTTAGATTTTCAAAGCTGCCTCTCATTTCTGATTGAGCAATGAAAATAGCTCAATAATCTTACCACGGCAGGAAAACCAGAGCTTTTCTTACATTTTGTTTGGAGCCTAGATATGTGCTATGACTAAAGCTTACTCCAATAACAGCAGCACTAAAGCTCGTCAGAGCAGTGAGGCTAAAAGTTAAGGAGATGCTGAGCACAGGCTCACAGCAGAGGCTGTGTCATGTGGACGTCAGTCTGTGAGTTTTACTCCAGATTTTAAACTATAGTGACATGATGAAATACTGTGATATGTTTCTTATTGCAATTTTTTCTTTCTTCACTTCTTTTCGGACATGAAAGCAGACAATAAAAAAATCAAATCATAATATAATGTGATTTTAATCCTTGCTATATGCTATAAAACACAAATTATAGCCAGAAAATCTTATGGGTTTTTATGGAGCTGAAATGTTTATTTAATTTTCTACTGAAATTGTAAAAAAAAAAAAAAAAAAAAAAAATTCCCATAAAAGTTAACACATGCACACATGGACAAAATTGTTGGCACCCCTCGGTTAATGAAAGAAAAATCCACAATGGTCACAGAAATAATTTTAATCAGACTAAAGAAATAATAAAAAAAATCTATGCAAATTTACCAATGAAAATCAGACATTGCTTTTGAACTGTGGTTCAAAAGAAGTATTTTAAAAAAAACAAAAACGAATGAAACGGTCCTGGACAAAAATGATGGTACCCTTAGAAAAGGCTGAGAATAATGTGAGCTTAGGGACAGGTTCAATGAAGGTGTGTCCTCTAAGGAGGGAGTTGTCTCAGGAGATTAGAAAGAAAATTATAAACAAGTTAAAGGCTATAAGACCATCTCCAAGCAGCTTGATGTTCCTGTGACTATAGTTGCACATATTCAGAAGTTTAAGGTCAACGGGCCTGTAGTCAAACTACCTGGATGTGGCCGCAAGAGGAAAATTTAAGAGACGGATAATACGAATGGTAACCAAATAGCCCAGAACAACTTCTAAAGAGATTAGATGTACCATGACCTTGGATTTCACATCAGTTACAGAGCTGTCATTGTTTGAGCCAAAGTGGACTTCATGGGAGACGACCAAGTAGGACACAATTGTTGAAAACAAATCATAAAAAAGTGAGACTGAAATTTGCCAATCTGCATGTTGACAAGTCTCAAAGCTTCTTGGATAATGTCCTTTGGACAGACAAGACAAAACTGGAGCTTTTGGCAGGGCACATCAGCTCTATGTTCACAGATGCAAAAAAAAATGAAGCATACAAAGAAAAGCACACTGTACCTTCTGTGAAACATGGAGGAGGCTCTGTTATGTTCTGGGGCTGCTTTGCTGCATCTGGCACAGGGTGTCTTTTAATCTGTGCAGGGTGTGATGAAGTCTCAAGACTGTAAAGGTATTCTAGAGAGAAATGTGCTGACCAGTGTCAGAAAGCTTGGTCTCAGTCACAGGTCATGGGCCTTGCAACAGAATAATCATCCAAAACACACAGCTAAAAAGAATAGCTAAGAGGAAAACATTGGACTATTCTGAAGTGCCCTTCTATTATCCCTGATCTAAATCCTATTGAACAGCTGTGGAAGAAGCTGAAACATGCCTTTCTAACCTGAGACATCTGGAGCAGTTTGCTCATGAGCAGTGGGCCAAAATACCTGCAGAGAGGTTCAGAAGTCTCATTGACGGATACAGGAACTATTTAATTGCAGTGACTGCCTCAAAAAGCAACAACAAAGTAATTTGTTATTTTAGTAATTTGCTAATCATATTGATAAGATGGAGGTATCATAAAAGTATGTTTCAAATATGATAGAAAAGGTGTTAAAAGGTTAAGTATCCCAATACTTTGCATATTTGCAACATATTAAAGTTGTAATAAAATCTAACTGTACTTAAGTATTATTATAATACCATATTATTGGACCACTTGTAGTTTCCAACCTTACTAATTTGCACACAGTAGTTCTCACTATTTGGACAAGAGGGTCTTCCACACATTGCAAAAATTATTTTGTGAAATTAAGACAGTGTCCATGTTTGCTTGATTTCATATTATTACTATTGTGTTACACATTATATCAGACTTATTTGTACAAAAAATTAAATCATACTTTCATTTGAAAAATAATAATAAGTACTTGTCTTGATCAGTTTAGGGTAAACATCAGAGTTTCTTTGTTTGGACATCCCACGCTTACACACTATCCAGACAGTCAATAGTGTCTTTACATTTACAGTGTTGATGCCTCAAATTGCAAGTTCTTATAAACATCCATAAATAAGGTGCCTAAAGGTGCAAAAAAAAAAAAAAAGCCACAAACAGACCACTCACTTTGCTTTGCTTTATGCATTAATAATTTTGCTGGAGGACAGATTTTCCTGCTGCCGATACAGCTTGTTGTTCCTCTTGTTGTTATTTGCTGAGCCAACTCCCTGCAGAAAGAAATCTTCCATTAAATACAGAGAAATTCAAGCACAGAAGTCTATCATTTTATGTTTTTTTTCTTTTTGCTTCATTGAGTGGGAAGAAAGAGGATTCAATTGGAAACAGAGGAGAGATAGCAAGAGAGAACCACAGGCGCAGAGGCTTGGAAACAGTCCTTGACCTCCTGTGAACAGGACAGTGTTTATGGGGCATATATCATGGTTTTATGTTTGGACAACATATTGAACTTGGTTAATCATTAATGTTCCTTATTGGGAGTTTTCATTGCTGAGCCAGTACAAGTAGAGTGGAAAACTATGGATTTTCTGTAATAAAAGCACCAAATTTAACAGAACGAGGCATTTGTTTCAGGGAACAAATATGCACATGTTATGAAGGGAAATTGTCTCTAAGAGAGGTCATGAACTGTATGACATATGATTATGCTTGAATGCAGAAAATCGACAGTTGTTATATCTACTTGAATTGGTTTGCAAAGCAGAACTGCCAGTACCAATATGATGGATGTGCTGATAAATCAAAGCAGTGGGCAAACACAGTCAACAAAAGGACAAAAATATACCACAACATCTTGATTTTAACACGCTCTCAAATATAGCATGCACCCAAATTTGGCCCAAACCTTACTCTCTAGACAACTCAAAAAATTACCTTTATTCCAAGTTTTAATCAATGAAATTTCAGTATTTTCACAACAAATACACAGGTCTCTCTTTCAAATGGATGCGGAAACACCTTTTGCTTCACACATGCACAATACTCGATTTCTGCCCAAGCACGCTCAGCCGTAAGTGCACCGACCAATCAGAGAGCAGCTATCAGCATGCTGACGTGTTCAATCAATCATAGTGAAGCTATTTTGCGTCCCTTTCTCACAAGATGGCAGCGCTTTGTGTTTGCCAGTGAGTAATAACAGTTGAGAATTAAATGGTCATTACACAAAGTTGAACTATCGAGTACCCAAAATATTTGATTAGAACAGTATAACAGTCAGTTTATTTAAGAATTTTGCAAGTTTAGCGGGGAATGTTTCGCAGAGAAAGAGGATATTTTATGATTTATTTTATGTTGCAATCACGATGCTGGCAAGACAAAATATTTTAAGTATTTTGTTTGCTATTATTTATAATATACACCCCAAAATTTTGAGCTTATTTAACCCTTTAAGGCCCAAGACCATAGATTATAGCCAGAAAATTCTAATTTTTTGGTGCTGAAATGTTTGTTTCACTTTCTGCTAAAATCCATAAAAATCAAAATGTCCATAAAATTCAACATATAGATTTTTTGTATCTCATTTGATACATTAGATGTTTTTCGCAAATGATAATTCAGTTTGAGGACATTTTTATCATTTATCTAATTGTATTCAGATGTTTCTTTTGTAATTTGTTGATCATATTGAGTAGAAAGAGGTATTATAAAAGTATGTATCAAATATGAAACAATTGGCTTTATAGGGTTAAAAGCAAAAAGAATGACTGTTAAAATTAAGAAATTACGGTTTATACAACCAAAAGGCTTTTTGGGCACCCATAACACTAATATTTTGATCATATTCTGTCTCATAAGATGCTGGTTCTTGCCAATATTAAACCTGTTTTTTTTTGTGCCTCAGTCCTTTGATGTACACCCCTCCACCTCTGACAGTTATATTCCATTAAAGCTGAAAAGCATGCGAGTTCATTTGGCAGCAGCAGACAGCTTCTTTCAGCCAAAGTGATCCTCTAAACTGCACATCACCAGCCAAAGCAGGTCTTTTGTACAAAAACTCAGAGGTCATTTTTATGTGACCTACAAGGCTACGCTTTAAATGGTGCTGGTGTTGTTCAGTTTTCATAAAATGTGCATATCAACACTCACTGTGGGAGAATGTATCAATGCTGTGCTCAAAGCCTCGGCTGTTATAGAAAATCCAATTTTGTTCTGAATGTCTCTGCTTTATTCAGTGCAGTTGTTCCCCTCCATTAAGTACACATCCTGGAGCATTAAGCATCTCCATTTGCAGCACTTGAACTTTAAGGAGTGAATGTGTGAAAGTGACCCGGGGTTTTATACGCTAGGCGAGAATGAATCAAACCATTGATGCTGAGAGAGATTCATCCATCCATTGTCTGAGTGCTAACACTCAGGATGGACTTCAGCAAAAAACCATGAAGGAGATCATCATGTCTGAATTCATGATATTTCCATTTGAAAGAGGAGTGGAAATTATTTTTAATGAGCAGAACTTTGGTTTGCTTCAGAGGGTCAAAAGTCATGATGAACAAATATCTTCAAATGTCACATAAAGACGTCTAATTTGTTTCTTAGACCAGGCATACACTGTGCAAGTTAGAGCTAATAGCTTGAATCAGAGGTGGTTGAATGTCACCTCACAATGTGCAACTGAGGGGCCATTTACATGGGAACTCCCGACTTAAAGACGCAAAGATTCTTCCTTTGCGTTTTCAAATTCTTCTGCGTTCAGACGACAACGCTGGAGACGAGTTAATCCCCTGTAAATGCGCTGTAGTGTGCATGCCGGTTCAGTAGATGGCGGTGTAGGTCTGCAGAGAGGCAGCGCTGATACAACACACCAACGAAGAAGAAAAACTTTTCAAAAACAATAATGGCGAATAGACACACAGAGATGCAGGAGTTTCTTTCTGGACAACAAATGAGTTTGGACAACAAATCTGTCTGGATAGTTTTGTCTGGATAATAAACCGAGCACGGGAAGAGGCTCACACGTTACTCGGCAGATGGCTGAAGCCGCTGTTGTTCCTGGTATGCGCGCGCAGCCTTCATGTGAATGAGCACTGCGCATGTGGTGTTGTAAGCGTTTCACCCTAAAAAGCTCTGATACGGGTTTACACGGAGCTTCATGGAGAGCGGATTCAAACCTTTCCACTCTGGAGTACATTTTCAAAAGTCTCCGTTTTCAGAAAAACGCAACGCGCTCCATCTAAACGCAAGGCCAAAACGCAGTGAAAACTTATCGGATTTGAGCGTTTTCGGCGCCATGTAAATGGCCCCTGAATGAATGACACACAACCAAGATGCGTGATGGATGTGCTCACACTGTACGCTCCTATGTAACCTGACTGCCCACAGAGAAAGTGGAATGGATTGGTGATAAATTAAATAATAAAGGATTCTGATACCTCAGACTCGCTATTGTCAGGAGGCACTGAACTGTTTCTTTCACTTTGACAGTTTGTTAGTGTTGGAAAAGACGTAATAAATTACTTTTAATTTTTAAATGTAAGCATTCAGTAAGGGTGGAGGAAAAAAGCAATACACCATATTATTTTGATATTTGGCAGGGCAATAGTACATCAATTCAAGTATCAGTGTTTTCTAATGTCAATTTTCAACATTTAATATAGCTCTTGGTTCTATTGAAATGAAATTAATTACTGCAATTACTGGTTAAGTCCATAATGGTGTTGTTGACCCAGGTGAGGTGGGCAAACTTAGTGTTGTATCTTGCTTGTGTTGTACATTGCTTTGGACAAAAGCGTCTGCTAAATGATATTGTAGAATTGTAGAATTGTAAAGCTCTGGTTTTCCTGCCATGGACAACGTCTGTTGTGCAGGAGAGAGTTAGTAAACACATTTGGATGAACAGAAGAGAAACAGAAAGAATGCGTCATCGACAATCAAATCTGTTTTTCACAGTATTAATTTAGATGATGTTTTTTTTTTGTTTTTTTTAAGAAAAGCTAAGGTTTAGATAGCCCTGTGCGGCAGTTTAATCAGCCTTATTCAATGTCTGTAATCAAGCAGATCCAACTTGTCAAGCTCCAATCTGCAATGATTGTAAGTGGACCGAAGCTGCATTGCCCCATCAGTATCCTCTAGAGCAGGAGGAGATAGGAGCTACAAGCATGACAAAAGCAGAAAGTGACTGCTAGATAAGCATATATGCTAACAGCATCAGTGCTTTATCAGATCTGGATCACATTTTTTTATTAGATGCAAAACAAGTGACACTGTAAATAATTCTCCATAGATGGGACACTTTTGTTCCACTTCGTACATGCTTGGTAAAAGTTACCAAAGCAGAGTGCCCGCCAACTACATTAGCTGTTCGCCATAATGAATGTGATTGAAGGAATAATCAACTTCTATGAGCTGTTGCTCAGATAGACTTGTGAAAGGTATTGAAAGGTCAATCTGGTGTGTCAGGTTGAGGTTTAGCTAGTGGTTTGTAAAGTTTTCTGATATGACAAGTCAATTTGTCTTCATATTGGACCTGTATATCATAGATTAAATGTAACTGCCAGTGAAAGCAGTGTGTCCAGCCATATTAGTCAAGCTTTAGCAAAGACAATAAAGATCCACAGCCTAAGATAGATCACAGTTGGTAATGGTGTCACCTGTTGTTGGGCCTTGAGGATTTACAACAGAACAGCCTGGTACCAACTGCAGGGTCTTGCTATAGGCCTAAATATAGTGTAACATAAATACTTGACATGCTTATCCAACTTTGGCAACATTTATGAGCTCTTAGAAAGGTGGCATCATTTCTCAGGAAACATCCCTACAAAAACAAAACTGACAGAAAAAAAATCTGCATAAATGCTCTAGATAGGGTCAGTGAAACAAATGCATGAGAGAAGTTTGCATTGATCCACCTGCAGATTTTAGAGTGTTGACTTCCAGGCTGGACTATGGGATTAATCCCTGATCCACTCCGTAGAAGGGGTGCAATAAAGAATTATTCCCTTCACAAATGTGGGAAAGCATGTTTTTGGTGTTGTTTATAACACATCCAGTTGTTTCTCCTCCAGTTCCATCAGTGATTATTTCCCCAGTTAATTTCTCTGCTGTGCAGGAAGATCCATGAATTTCAGTGGAGCAATCAGCTGCAGGTGTAAGTTAGAAGTTGTGGTCTTCAACCTTTAGAAGCCTCTCTGTGACACTCTTGTATTGTTGGCAGTAATTGGATCGCAGGAGATTGTGAATGAACCTTGTTTTCCTCAAACAAGCTCAATAAAATTCCCACCGGCACCTTCTTTAGGTCTATACACCATTATGTGTCCTTTGAAATCCTCTAAAGTCAATAAAAGGCATAAATTCACCGCAAGCAGCTGACCTTGGAGCCCAGGTAACTTTTCAGTTTCATTAATGATGGATGTTATACTCTAGGATTGTAGTTTGTAGTTTGGTTGCTCAAGATTGACATAAATCATTTGTCTCTGTAATCCTGTTGACAAAAAAAATGGTTGGTGCCTTTAAGCATGTACCATTTCACATCCAGGTTGTTTGTTGTGGGTCTGACTTGGATGTTTATGGCATTATGGCCATTAATCAAATGCACATAGTCAACATAGACAGTAAGCTTCTATGGCTGTTGCAGAATGAACTCACCACAGTTAATACTCTTGGGTTTAGTCTGACTTTATTGAGATTCCACTCTGATTATGTTGGACCACTAAGTCTGTGTCCATCTGTAAAATAGACTCTGTTGTCAGTGACTTCAGAGTAACATGGCAGTGTATGTCAGACTAAACGTTAAAGGATAAGTTCGGTTTCTGCAGCTTTCACATTGTTTATAGAATGAAGAAGAACAATATACTCACCCAGAAGGCTTTCCTGATGCAAACAGTGCTTCAGAAGATATTTACATCCAAAATCGAGCGGCAGACATCCGTATAATGATAGCACATAGGGCATACAGCGCAGCTCCTAAAACTGCATTAATCATCCAAAAACTCATTAGTTTCACCAATATTTCAGCATGGTCCTCCTCCATTACAGTCCGTGTCGCCCCAGACATGTTTTTGTAACTGTGCCGACCTCTGAACTGAAGAAGAAGAGCGCTTGCCTCCGCACATGCGCAGTACTCTCTGGAAAGCTGTTCTCCTCTTTGCCTCCGCGTCCTGCTTTCGATGAGCTCCTCATCTGTAAACTCTGGCTCGAAACTGTAAGGACACCCATCATATTCAAAGTTCTCCTCCACAACATCTTCATCCGATAGATATTCGTCCATTTTGCACAAAACTGGAAGAAGAAAGTCGTTGTGGTCGGTGGTCTTCCCCTGAAACAATGAGCCGCACTGCGCATGTGCGGAGGCAAACATTCTTCTTCTTCAGTTCAGAGGTCAGTACAGTCACACAACATGTTTGAAGCGACACAGACTGTAATGGAGGAGTAGCCCGAGCCGACCATGATGAAATATTGGTGAAACTAATGAGTTTTTGGACGATTAATGCAGTTTTAGGAGCGGCGCTGTATGCCTTATGTGCTACCATTATACGGATGTCCGCCGCTCGATTTTGGATCTAAATATCTCCCGAAGCACTGTTTGGATCAGGAAAGCCTTCTGGGTGAGTAAATTGTTCTTCTTCATTCTATAAACAATGTGAAAGCTGCAGAAACCGAACTTATCCTTTCAGTGCACAATTTTAGCTGCATCTGACAGTCATCGGGTTTGGGGACTTTTCAACCCTGAAAATTGGTTGTCTGATGTCTCACAGTCGCGGCCAAGGCCAGGAATAGAATCAAAGTGTTTCAGGGTATTATTTGTGAGGGTTGGAGAGTGTGGTTGATAGATGAATCAGGGCAGTGTTGCTGGCTGGACTTTCAAGAAGAGGGAGCTGAGCCAAAGGTAAAGCCTCTGACACACCACTGCACCCTCAGCGGGGGAAATGGGCTTTGGGTATTGACCAAAAGGATAAGATCAAGAATGCAGGCACCTTTAATGAGGTTCCTTCCAGGCCTGGTAGGCCTCTGTCAAAGAGATCAGGTGATGAGCTCAGATATCCAAAGAGAGCTTGGAGCAGAGCCTCTGCTCCTGTGAATAAAAAGTGAGATGAGGCAATAGTGGCACAAATGTGGGACACTGTCTGATACCAATGGGTCATGGCGGTCTAAAATAACTAAAAAAAGTTAAACATTTCTACTCTGCCCATTAGTTTATAACATTACTATACTCCTATCATCTGGCTGATGGCAGAAGTATATTAATTGACTGGGAAGTCTCCTTTTGAGCAACATGTTTTTTTATGAGTCCCTCACTGTCTGTGCCTTTTTATTTTCGTATTCACCTCTGTGTGCAAGGGAGAATTGTCTCAAACAATAACATCACACAAAACTTTATGGGACTCGCCTTGGACTGGTTTCACCCAGGGGTAGATGGATTCCCATTGTTTGTTGAAGCTGCTTTTTCTTAGCCTTGCAGATCCTGTTTTCCTCCCTTTCCTCCATGTCTTGCGCTGCATGCCGGTGTCATCCTGACCTGATTTGTTTCTTGTCGGTTGTTTGATTGGCATGATCAGATAGCCTGCCCCACTCCCTGGTGACAGCCCTCACTACTACTACTACACACACAGCTAGCTGATAAATGCCATATTGTTAAACACGCATTGCAAAACTTGGGTCATAACTGCCCTACACAAAATGGTACATCTGGTCACCCTATCTGGACAGTGTCCCAGAAGCCTCCAAACATAAAGTCGAAGGGCCAGATCCACAAAGAATGGAATGCTCCTGCTAATAGCGCCACCATTTATGCAGAAATAGCTCATGCAATCTGCCAATCTGTTGTAGTGTCTTATTCTCAAAAGAATTTGCTCTGATGATATGCAGGTGCAAACACGTCCATGCAGTTTGGCATCTGAGCGCACTTTGTGCCTCTGACTGCAACAATTCCCGTAGCAAATAGGTGGCTTTGTCCCTGCAAACTTCGAGATTGACGTCTCCTTTACACTGAGCAGCAAAAACAAACAACAGCACAAGAAAAATAAGCAGTAACAGCGAGGCACAAGACGCAAACTTGCAGCTATAGTGAGTAGTTCACATCAGCTGAAGTGTCCTAGCAGGTCAAAAAAAAAAATCAGGCTTGAAAGCACAAATGCAGGCGAGTCATGCAGAGATGATGGGGCCATGAGTAGGAGCTGCTGCTCTTGAGGCCAGAAATGCTTCTGTTGTAAGGGGGGAATCAGCCTGAACCACCAGCCAAATGATGGCAATTAAGAGGCAGGAAAGAAATTTAAATGTAATTTATATTGAACTTATTTGGCATTCATGTTTTGTTGTCGTTTTCTAATGGTTAAGGCTTTATGTGTTGATTTTTTTACCTCCGCCAAGGAGGTTATGTTTTCGGGAGAATTTGTTTGTCTGTCTGACTGTGAACAAAATAACTCAAAAAGTTAGGGATGGATTTTGATGAAATTTTCAGGAAATGTTCAGCATGGGAAAAGGAGGAAGTGATTCAATTTTGGTGTTGATCCAGATCACCGTCTGGATCCAGGAATTGTTCAAAGGATTCTTTATCATTGGGAGATAGGGAACTGTGCTGCTTGGCGGAGGTCTGTGCTCTCCGAGTGCTTTTCTAGTTTATTATTTATTATATTGTTCTGATGATCTTAAATAATAATATAAATGTATGATAAATAAATAATATATATACTAGAAAAGCACTCAGACAGTGCAGACCTCCGCCAGTCAGCACAGTTCCCAGACGGTGATCCAGATCAACACCAAAATTGAATCACTTCTTCCCTTTACCATGCTGAACATTTCCTGAAAATTTCATTAAAATCCATCCATTACTTTTTGAGTTATTTTGTTCACAGACAGACAGACAGACAAACTCTCCCGAAAACATAACCTCCTTGGCAGAGGTAATAAACAAATGGAGGCGGAGCTGTCCAAGGTCCTGAATCTTTTATACTGATCCATTTACATTATAGCAACAAGATCTTTTTTACAGTCAAAGCAAAAGTAATTTTAGAGTTTTTGAAAGAAACTAAACTATATATATGTCTAAAGCTGTTTATTCTGGAACAAAAAATGTCTGTCTAATTTGCTTTCACCATGTAGTTGGCCTTAGTTGCCGACATGGCATTAAACCTCTATTCATGGTTTGTATAACAAGCAGCGCAAAGTGGGAAGAATTGATAAAGGAATTGGTAAGCAAAAAGACTAATAATATCAATTCTTTGATGAAGTTGTTGTTGATTCTCATCTACAATTTGTTTTCAATACTTATGAAAAGGCTTTACCTTGCCTAAAGGAAAAAAACTGAGCAATTGTGTTGTTTATCAAGTATTTCTCAATCAGAATGAGACATTTTCACATCAATTCCAGAGAAGTATTCACTGCATGTCTTTAGTTATGTGTTCTTTCCTCTTCAGCATCCTCTTCACACATTTCCCTGTCTGAATATAAATAAAGAAATGTCCCTTTCACTGCCCCTGCAGGTAAACACATCTTCTTATGCTTCTGTATTATATAAGACTCTCTTTCCTTTTGAGCTTGTTGTTGATTCTAGTGCTCACAGCTGTGCCGCCTATAGAGCCTTCATGTTACGTCTGTGTTCATACACCAAACACACCTGTTTTACACTCGAAACAGCGGTGTTATGACCTCAATCGCTGCCTCCCACCTCCTCCCTGAGAGTGCGAGCATGGCTAACATAATATGTGGGTAAATAATACATGAAGCTCGATGCAGGACACTTCACTTTGAAGTAATGGAACGTCCAAACCCACATTTTCACTGTGAATGATGAAGAATAACAACTCCATGGCGGCAAGAACTGTAAGAGTCCTAAACACTGACAGTGTTTAACAAGAGAGAAACAACAGTGACCCATCATACCTCCTTTGACCTCTTTGTGGGTTCAAGGAGGTGCATCATATGTGGGTAACTTAAAACCAGGCTGCGAAAGGTTCCACCTAACACCACCTGAAGAATTATTTACTGCAAGAGAGCAATGACAAACACCTGTCCTGTGACTGCCCCAAAGAACAATGACAAATACGACAACACAATAAGAAATCACAAAAACCCATAAAAACACAAAAAAGTTACAAAGCACAACACAAATATAAAGGTAACAAAACCACCAATGAATAAAACACAATAAAAATCAAATGCAAAACAAATGAAATTACAACACAGAAAAAAAACAACAAAACAAAAACAAAAATAAAGGGAAAAACAAGACAGTAATATTACTGTAAATCATCAACAGCAAAAATTTGACACAACAGCAATCAACAAAAAACAAATATAAAGACTGCAATAACTCCAATGGCATATAGGTGTCTTTGTCCCTGAAAACTTTGAGGAGTTTAACCTCTCCTTTACACTGAGCAGCAAAAACAAACAACGGCACAAGAACAATGTGCAGTAACAGCGAGGCACAAGGCGCGAACTTGTAACTGAAGTGCTCGAGCAGGTCCAAAAAAAAAAAAAACCCAACAATTCTGGCTTGAGAGCACAAATGCAGGCGAGTCATACAGAGATGATGGGGCCATAAGTAGGATTGCTGCTGTTCTTTAGGCAAGAAATGCTTCTGTTATGAGGGGGGAAAATCTACAGTGGCCGACAGGGGCATACGCGCCGCAAACAAAAAAACGCAACCTGAAGGGCCAAAACGCAATACAAACGATCAATACGCTGCAAACACAGGAATGATGCAAACTCAAAAACACACAAACACATAAAACAAATGCAACAGAGAAATGCTGCACCAAAAAACACGATGCATTCACAGAAACCCTGCAAAAGCAAAAACATACAAACCGACAAAACAAATGCAAAAGGGAAATGCTGCATACAAACCCCAAAACAACTGCAAGAGAGAGATGCTGCAAATTCACGGAAGGTCACTAGGCCACTAGGGGGAGCTGACCATAGACATTATATACGTAGCCGCCTCTGGCCGCCATCTTGGATGGGTCTCACATGCGGCCCCAGTGAGTTTATTATACTGAGAAAGGTGTATTATGCCCAACTATAATGAGCATAACTCAGCAAATTTTTACCCGATTTTCACATGCATTAGATGATTACAAATGACAGAGATGTACTTATAATACACGACGCTGTCACACAATAAAATACATTCTTTCAAATTAAATTGCTTTTTATTATGCTCTTTTTTGTCGTGCAATGAGACAGTACAGTGATACGGACAAACAACGTATGAGCAACAACATTTTTGTGGTCATATATACACATATATATATATATATATATATATATATATATATATATATATATATATATATATATATATATATATATATATATGTATATATGTATATATATATATATATATATATATGTATATATATATATATATATACATATATATATATATATATATACATAAATAGATGTGTGTGTGTGTGTGTGTAATTCACAATGCCGACTTCACACATTTTGTAATATAATGATGATAAAAATAATTATAATAATTGTTATTGTTATTATTATTTTAATCGTAGTAAAATTAAAAATAACAATAGCAACATCAGCCACAATAATAATAAAAATAAATTAAACTACAGTATGGATGCTTACAAACAAACAAAGATTTAAAAATAGATAAGTAGAACAACAGTTATATTAATAGTTTGTTATAAAAGGGAGAAAAGTCATTGAACACTAGCATCTGCAGTATAATGATAGTCATAAATGTATTACATAAATATGTCATTGTAAATAAAATAAAAAAGAAAGTATAAAAGAGTCATAAAAATAAACAGGGTGGAATATTAACAACAACATCATTAGTGGCAGGTGATATGATGGTAGGGACAGGGAGGTGTCATTGGTGTGACTATGGTTGTATGGAGAGAAGCTGTAAAGGGGGGAATAAATAAAATACATTAAAATATGGATAGAATTATGTAAAGGAATGAAGAATAGATAAATGAAAAGGAGAAAAAGTATGTAGATGATGAAATAATGAAAATAATTACAATAAGAAGAGGATCAAGAAAATAAATGAGTAAGTCTGATGAATAAGTAATAATGGTAATATAGTATTGGTAATAGTAGTAACAACAACGGCAAAATTATTATTTTTTTCATATTTTTGTTTTTGCGTGCTGTGAGAATATTCAATGCAACTATTTCAGGCACAGACACATGTACGTGCGCTCACACACACAAACCAGACATCTTATAAAAATCATGTTGACATGCGTATTAAGTTTAAATAAGTTTTTACTCAGCTGTGTTGGAATAAAACTAAATAAAGTCATCTGTTTTCAATATTGTGCCGTTTACTGTCACTTTATGCTGCACAAAATACGAGCATAAATGCGTTCACTCCACTTGTTCTTGGTGCTAGACTGGAGTGAAGAGACCTCTCCAATATGGCGGCGACGCTGGAATACGCTCCAGACCATAATGAAGCATCTCGGTATAAAATGTCTATGGTCAGCTCCCCCTAGTGGCCTAGTGACCTTCCGTGAATTTGCAGCGTCTCTCTCTTGCAGTTGTTTTGGGGTTTGTTTGCAGCATTTTCCTTTTGCATTTGTTTTGTCGGTTTGTATGTTTTTGCTTTAGCAGGGTTTCTGTGAATGCATCGTGTTTTTTTAGTGCAGCATTTCTCTGTTGCATTTGTTTTATGTGTTTGTGTGTTTTTGAGTTTGCATCATTCCAGTGTTTGCAGCGTATTGATCGTTTGTATTGCGTTTTGGCCGTTTATGTCGCGTTTTTTTGTTTGCGGTGCGTATGCCCCTGTTGGCCACCGTAGAAATCACCCTGAGCCACCTGCAACATGATGGCAATTAAGAGGCAGAAAACAAAAATAAATATAATTTATAATGACCTTATTTGGCATTCACATTATGTTGTCGTTTTCATGTATTTCCAGGAATTCTTAAGGCTTTATATGTTCTGATGACCTTAAATAATAACATAAATATATGATTAAAAAATAATATAAATAAACAAGTCAATGCAGAGCTGTCCATGGTCCTGAATCTTTTGCACTGGCCTATTTACTTAGAGAAGAGCTGTCCGTGGTTCTGTCTGTTGGTCAACATAAAGCCCACTCTGACCTACCACTGAGGCTGATGCTTTGCTGTTGTCAGGATGAGAAGTTGAGTAGCATTTATTTCTCGGGTTTGTTCGGGTATGACTGATTTATCCCCTTATTTAGTGAAGAATTCTGCATTTAGTGGACGACCCTAACCTCCTGAGACACAGCCGCCAAGTGTATGTCAAAGTATTAATTTTGCCCCTTAAGAAAAAAAACATATATAACTCCATATGTCCATAATACACAGGTCTCACTAGCAGTAAACAGCGTCGATTTAGTAACTGTGGCAATTAGCCTTGGTCTTTTAGGATTAGGTGGTATTTGGGACCAGGCTCATTTGCATAGGAAGGGGGCAATTTTGCACTGAATTCATGAATATTCCCTAATTCACATGTATGCAGACTGGACTGGCGCAGTCAGGAGTGTCAGTGCAGTGTGTGTTAAGTTTGCGTGTATTTCACCCTTTGCATGTACTTTGAGGATCGCATGCTATTTTTTCTGTCATTTGCACAGGTTTAGCAGTCGCAAAAGCAGTGCAATCCTTTTGAGGATCTGGTCCAAAATGTATCCTTAAGAATGGCAAAAAAAGGTAAAAGGATCAGAAAAATGAGAAAACTTGTTGAACAAATAGCTGGAAGTTTATTTAAAAAAAAAAAAAGAAAATATAAAAAAGAGATTAAAACTGGAAAGTGACTGGAAAGCAGCCGTTTACCTACAGCACCATGGCAACAGTTGGTGTGTTTTCCTGCTTCCTGTTTTTTTTTTCTTCTTTAGTACATATTTTTTTTCTCTTTTTTTTGTATAGGTAATTATTGTGCTATTTTTATTTGTTTGATATTTGCTTATTTCTTGTGTTTTACCTTTGGCTGTGTCAGGTGAGAGCTTGACTATATTTCACACTACGAGTGTTTATAATTGATATCAATAAAGGTTATGAAAGGCATCGATGTTTGACTGCTGTAGGGGAAATGTGTAGAAGGGTTGCTAAAAATAACTGCTCACATTATTACCCATTGACACCTTCAGATTTAATCATGTTGTGTGAATCTCACACTCATTGAGTGACCAAATCATTGAGTTGATGATTGACTTTCATGCTTGCACAAGACATGGGATGCTGCCAAACTAAAACCTGCGTCTTGGCTGCATCTAAGCACATTGTATTCACTCAAAGGTGCTTTGATTGGAAAAAAGCACTGCAAGATTTCTTTTTACCTCGCTTGTTTTAAAGAAAATATGCCTGCAGTAATCATATTGAGCTTCACTCATGTGATTCATTCTCACAAGTGTACATTGCTCCCTCACATTCAGCTTGTTTGCTTTGTTTCAGGTTTCACAACACAGGTTTATTTAAAGAAAATGGGTTTTTGTTTGACCCAAAAGAAAGTCAGGCAAATATACAAACCAAAATGATAAGAAACAGGTCTATAGAAGTGTTAAAGGATAAGTTCGGTTTCTACAGCTTTCACATTGTTTATAGAATGAAGTAGAACAATATACTCACCCAGAAGGCTTTCCTGATCCAAACAGTGCTTCGGGAGATATTTAGATCCAAAATCGAGCGGCGGACATGCATATAATGGTTGCACATAGGGCATGTATAGCGCCGCTCCTAAAACTGCATTAATCGTCCAAAAGCTCATTAGTTTCACCAATATTTCATCATGGTCTGCTCGGGCTACTCCTCCATTACAGTCTGTGTCGCTCCAGACATGTTTTATGGCTGTGCTGACCTCTGAACTGAAGAAGAATGTTTGCCTCCGCGCATGCGCAGTACGGCTCATTGTTTCAGGGGAAAACCGCTGGCTACACAACGACTTTCTTCTTCCAGTTTTGTGCAAAATGGACAAATATCTATCGGATGAAGATGTTGTGGAGGAGAACTTTGAATATGATGGGTGTCCTTACAGTTTCGAGCCAGAGTTTACAGATGAGGAGCTCATTGAAAGGAGGACGCAGAGGCAAAGAGAAGAACAGCTCTCCAGAGAGTACTGCGCATGCGCGGAGGCAAACATTCTTCTTCTTCAGTTCACAGCCTTGAACTTCGATATGTGCTTGGTGACTTGGGCCTCATTTGGGGTGGTTGCTGAATGTCACTGGTGTAAGAACATTGTTTAATTCATATTTTTTCAAAAGGTATATTTATAATTTGCACCCACTTTTTTCTATTTTTTATTTTTATAGGAACTCATTCTGCCATAACTGGTATGAGAACAGAGTGTGGTGGGACTACAGCAGCAAACTGGAAGTTCTACTGTGCTATGCACAGTGCCATGGGCAGCAGACACAGTATTCAACCCCTAAGCTTTATATCAAGTGTGAGAGATAAAACATCAGACAGCTTGGAAAGTCATCCTGACCACACAGACTGTAGTCCTGACCCCTCCACTACAGAACACTCTTTGAGCGCTTCATTAGAACAACCTGAATCACCGTCTCCAGCTACATTATCCAGCCAAGCCTCCACCAGCCATGCACCTCGTTAAAAAAGAAAACACAGTGAGACGCTGAATTTTCTCAGGGATTACACTGAGCTGCAAATAAAAAGGCTAAAGGAGCAAGAGGACCGGGAGGAGCGAAGGCAAGAAAAAACGCAAGAACAACTAGACAAACTGATTTCATTATTTGCAAAGATTTTTGAAAAGAAAAACTGACTGCCATTTTGAAGCCATGCAGTTTATTTTGATTTGAATTCAGAGGTGTTCTTGATCTTTATTTTGATCACCATTTTTGAATCTTTTTTTTTTTTTTTTTTTTTTCAGAAAAATGGACAACCTACATTGTATGAAACAGAAATAAAAAAAATGTCATGGCAAGAAATTAAGTTTGTTCCTTTTGATTCAATTCAAATTAAATTAAAGGTTTAAAACGAAGAAATAAAAACAAAACAGAAAAATCAAACATTTTACAAAGCTGCATAATAGTGATCTCTAAGCATGACTGGCAACTGAACGGGTGCTGAAACCTGGGCAGCCAGTCTGTTCCTGATGTGAACATCACTTGTCTCTCTAGAGTCCCTATGCTGTTGTGGTTCTGGTGGTCCAGGGTCCTCAGGAAGAATGTACTCCTCGATGGTATCTCCCACCATGATACAAATATTGTGCAGGAAAGCACAAGCCAGGGCAACCTCAGAACAAAAGCCTGTTTCCACCTCCAGAGCTTTAAAGAGGGTTGCCCTCCACTTTGTCTTCATGACTTCAACGGCTCGTTCAATCACAGAACGAGCCCGAGCGTGGTGCTTGGGTTCTATCCCTTAGTGGCTGCCTGAAAGGGGTTATGATTGTGATAGGACTTTCAATGCATGGATAGCCTCCATCACCTAGGAGGAAATAGCTGGGTGGAGGATAAAGGGCACCAGTATAAACAGGGCTGTTTTTCAGGATGCGTGTATCATGTACTGAACCGGCAAACCAACAAATATGTCTCGAAACAGTCCTGAATTATTGCATATTGCCTGCGTTTGAATTGAATAATATTGCTTATAGTTGAAATAGTCAATGCAGTTATTTTTTGGTGGCTTGATTCTGATGTGGCACCCATCTATAGCTCCCACAGCTTTGCAAAAGGCATCATTATGTGCCAGGTGTGAGAAGCCCTGACCAACATATGCTATTGTATTGAGATTTGGAAAAAAGATGACCTTGTGTTTGTGCCGTCTGATGTCTGCAGCAATTCTGTGTATGATAACATGTATTGTGGACTTTGGGACATCGAATACTTGAGCTGTGACCTTATATGACACTCCGTGAGCAAGCCAGTAAAGAAAGACTAGCAGCTCTAAGTGACATCCCCAGCCATGATCTCGGTGCATGTTCAGGGTGGTGAGTAACATGTTGAAGGCTGCCCTGGAGATCCGGAAAGTTTGTTTGAGGTCTTTGCTTTCATCCAAATAAATTTTCAACACCGGTGTGTTTGTGGTTAAAGTTGTGTAAGGGTCCCTTATCTGCAACAAGACAAAAAGAAATACCACAATTAACAGCTAATATATAGCTTTAAATTTGATTTGTGATAAAAATGATTCTTATTAATATTACTATTATTATTAACATCATCGCCATCACTTAGACCCCAACAGCCATGGGCTAACACAAACTTTATCACAGTAACTTTTCACAATTTCTAACAAACTCACCTGTATGTCTTGAAGAGCAAACGCCTGAATAACTTCGTCAGGTACTACAACCCTCGGCCTCCGGTTTCTTATAAGGAGCAGAACAATCACGTAGGCGAGTGCTGCTGTGATTACCGTATACATGATAGTTTTTCAAACAGTGTCACGGAAACGACTGAAACGGACTCCAAGTCTGTCTATTAGCTCCATTCATAATGCTGTAGACTCCTGCTCTTGCAGACTTTACGTGATGACGGGAAAGACGTCACACTACGTATGACGGAAGTCCGCGAGGGCTCAGTCTGCAAGTCCAGAGGGTGGAGATATGGATGCAGCCTAAAGGTCCTTTTAACCCTTGGCCACACCTTTTGCCTCTGAACCAGGAAGTTTCCCTTCCCCAATATCCAGGTAACTCAAAGAAAAGACACTAGAGTTAATAACAGAAAAGATGAGCCAAGTCTTACAAAGAATTAATTGTGTGCACTGTATTTAAACAGTGTCTGAAACAAAATAACAAATTAACAATGTCAAAATTATGTTAAAAGGTGTTTTCATGAGGGAAAAATATATGCATCAAACTAATGAGGTGAGATTAGATAGTTCCTTGTGTGGCTGAAGCCTCACACACATTAAACAAAGACACTGTTGTCTTTTTCCCTTGGGTCATTTTATGTTTATGATAGCAACCTGACACACTTAATGGACCTTTCAATATATCTCAATTGTCCATCTGGGCCACAGCCACATTATTCAGTGTCTGCAATAAGACAGACACATCTTGCCAAGTTCCAGTCAACAACAGGAAGTGACTGCTCCTACAGAGATAAGCATGGATGCTAACAGCATCAATAGCAGCTTTATCAGATCTAGACCACATTTCTTTTAAAATGAAAAACAAATAACACTTTAAATTTATCTTTAAAAATGACATTTTCGCTCCAATTCTAACATGTTTCAGGAAGAATTTGTTCTATGAAGTGACTTGCATTCTGTATTCACACCACATATGTAGAGCCCGCCTACTTAATTATCTAATTGGCCCATTGTGGAGTTGGAACAACGAGAGGAGACGTGAGTGAGTCGGGGCAGTTTAGTTATTTCTCTCCACTTACAGAGCATACGGACACACTGTGCTCATGCTGTTGTCTGGTATGAAAAACTACAACAACCTATAACCCGGAAATGGAAACAGTAATCTCTCCCCCACTCTTAAGGGCGAAAGTCCTCTTAGGTGAATGTCTCTCAACTCTCGCAAAGTGGGTCCACCACACAGGCCCCCCCAGAATTCACCAAAACCAACAGCAAAAAGGGCAACATAAACAACAGTGCAACATAATCCAAAAGTGCAACAGCAACAGCAGGTAAGTGCATCACCAACAAAAGTGCAAAATCCCACAGTCTTGCAAACATGCTTAAAAGGAACAGTCAACGTTGTGGGGGGCGGACCACCCGGCCGAAACGGCTGCGTTTCGCCTGAGGGGGATTAATGGGGCTTGGAGCCCCAACTGCCGACGGTGCCCGAACTGAAGCAGGAGGGCGTCCCCGCCGCGGGGGCAGGGCTAACTGTTCTGGCCCATCAACGTCCATGTGAGCAGGCTTGAGACGGTCTACAGTGATCCGCTCTGGCTTGCCGCCCATGTCCACGACAAAGTTCGTAGTGCCCGCCTCCAGGACACAGAAGGGCCTGTCGTAGGGGGGCTGTAGCGGAGTCCGATGGCTGTCGTGTCTGACAAAGACATACCTCACAGATGGCAGGTCCTTGGGGATGTAGGACTGAGGAAGACAGTGGCGAGACGTCGGAACAGGAATGAAGGCATCGGTGATGCGTCGGGACACTGCACGGTGGGAGTTGGCCACCCAGGGAGCCATGGCATCCGGAAGAAACTCCCCCGGGACCCGAAGAGGCTGACCGGACACCAGCTCTGCGGACCAGGCCTGGAGGTCTTCCTTGGGGGCCGAGCGAAGACCAAGCATGACCCATGGAAGGCGGTCAACCCAGTTGCAGTCCTTAAGGCCGGCCCGAAGAGCGGCTTTCATGTCCTGATGGAAATGCTCACAAAGTCCATTACCCTGCGGATTGTACGCCGTGGTACGGTGTACCTTCACTCCCAGATGGTCAGCGACAGCAGTCCAGAGCTCCGAAGTGAACTGGGGGCCCCGGTCGCTCGTGATATCACCAGGCGTGCCAAACCTGGCCACCCAGCACCCGATGAACGCCCGGGCTACATCCGCTGCCATGGTGGAAGAGAGGGGGACCGCTTCCGGCCACCTGGTGGTCCTGTCCACCATGGTGAGCAGGTGGGTATATCCATGAGAGGCGGGCAGGGGGCCCACCAGATCCACATTCACATGGTCAAAACGCCTTTCAGGAACCACAAAAGGCGCCAAAGGGGCATTGGTATGACGGTGTACTTTGGCTCGCTGGCATGGCACGCACGAGCCCGCCCAAGTTCTGACATCCCTCCGGAGGCCAGGCCAAACAAACTTGATGCCCACCGGGGTGCTGGTTTGGCGGAGTGGTTAGCAACCAGGCACCCCATGTACTTGCTTCTGCCGGTCCAGGTTCGAATCCCACCTGCGACCAGTTTGCAGAGTGTCTTCCCCTACTCTCTCACCTCCTTTTACAAGCCTATCCACTGTCTCTCTCCTATCAATTAAGGCACAAAATGCCAAAAAAATACATTAAAAAAAAAAAAAAAAAAAAAACTTGACGCCCACCAGCTTTGTCGAGGCCTTCACACCTGGGTGGGAAAAGCCGTGGATGGCGTTGAAAACCCGACGTCTCCAGGCAGCAGGCACCAGGGGGCGAGGGCGACCAGTGGAGGAGAGTTGTGTCAGCAGCGTCAAACACCACGTCCTCCAGCCGCAGTGCAGTAGGGGCCGACCGGTAGGCTTGAATGTCTGAGTCTGCAGCTTGGTCTGCTGCCAAGGTGGCATAGTCGAGCCCCAGGTGGACAGACCCAACGACTGCCCGGGAGAGGCAGTCAGCGACAAAGTTGTTCTTGCCTGACAGGTGCTGGATGTCAGTGGTGAACTCTGAGATCGCTGAGAGCTGCCGCTGCTGACGCCCGGACCATGGTTCCGAGGTCTTGGCCATGGAGAATGTCAGTGGCTTGTAGTCCACGAAGGCTGTGAACTGCCGACCCTCCAACAGGAACCTAAAATGTCTGGTGGCGAGGAAGAGGGCCAGCAGTTCCCTGTCGAAGGTGCTGTACTTGCGTTCGTTCTCCCGGAGCTGTTTGGAGAAGAAAGCCAACGGCTGCCAGGCATCAGCCACCCACTGCTCGCACACCGCCCCCACCGCATAGTCAGAGGCGTCCGTAGTGAGTGCAACAGGGGCAGTGGGAGAGGGGTGCGCCAGCAGAGCAGCGTTGGCCAGTGCAGCCTTAGCGGCATTGAAAGCCTCATCCATTTCAGTGGACCAGTCCAACACGTCCTTAGGAGCCTTGCCCTGCAGGGCCTCATACAGCGGACGCATGAGGTGGGCTGCACGTGGAAGGAAACAGTTGTAAAGGTTCACCATTCCATTGAATTCCATCAGGGACTTCACCGTGCGAGGACGGGGGAAACCTGTGACCGCATCCACCCTGGCGGGAAGGGGGACGGCTCCCTGTGTCGTGACGTGGTGTCCGAGAAAGGTGATGGATGACCGGCCAAACTGGCATTTAGCAGGGTTGACGATGAGGCCGCGATCGGTGAGCCGCTCGAACAGCTGCCAAAGGTGTGTCATGTGCTCCTCAGGGGTAGTGCTGGCCATCAGAATGTCGTCCAAGTACACAAACAAAAACGGCATGTCCCGCAGCACAGAGTCCATAAGGCGCTGAAATGTATGCGCTGCACCTTTGAGGCCAAATGGCAT
The DNA here is from genome assembly GCA_036419115.1 of Scarus forsteni. Classification (NCBI taxonomy): domain Eukaryota; kingdom Metazoa; phylum Chordata; class Actinopteri; order Labriformes; family Labridae; genus Scarus; species Scarus forsteni. The sequence continues at coordinate 357,839 of JAZDUH010000386.1, forward strand.
ACGTAAGAACTCGAAAAGTCCAAAGGGCGTGATGACAGCTGTTTTCGGCACATCCTCTGGGTGGACCGGCACCTGGTGGTAACCATGAACCAGGTCCACCTTGGAAAAATGACAGCCCCCGCCAGGTGGGCAGAGAAGTCCTGTATGTGTGGGACGGGGTACCTGTCAGGGGTAGTGGCGTTGTTAAGGCGACGGAAATCGCCACACGGGCGCCACCCACCGTCAGCTTTGGTAACCATATGCAGGGGGGAAGCCCACGGGCTGTTCAAGCGGCGCACAATTCCAAGGCGCTCCATGTTCGAAAATTCCTCCCTGGCGATTGCAAGTTTGGCTGTGTCAAGACGGCGGGCCCTGGCGTAGACAGGGGAGCCTACGGTGGTGATATGGTGCTCCACACCATGCTTAGCGACGGCAGACGAGAATGTGGGCATGGTGAGGCCAGGGAACTGGGCGAGTAGACGTTCATATTCGTTTCCAGTGGCGAGTGTGTTGGACAGGCACAGTGCCCCTGCCCCTCCAGGCGTGCAGGGGTAAGAGGCAAAAGAGATGGCATCGATCAGGCGGCAGTTTTTAATGTCCACCAGCAGGTTAAAAGCACAGAGAAAGTCTGCGCCCAGGAGTGGCGTGGACACGGCAGCCATCACAAAGTCCCAGCTGAACCGACGCCCACCAAAACACACATCCACCCGCCTGGTGCCGTACGTACGTATGGGCGTGCCGTTGGCGGCGTCCATCTGGGGCCCGTGTCCATCCGCCACGGTGTCCGCGTCCTGAGCTGGCAGGATGCTGCGTTGAGCCCTGGAGTCGACCAGCAGCCGCCGGCCAGACAAGGAGTCTGTAATGAACAACAGCTTGCAGCCATTGCCGGTGCCCATAGCTGCTAACGAGCACCGGCTTTGGCGTTTCCCGGTACCTTGAAGCTGCAGGGCTTGCGGCACTGTTTGGCCTTGGCCCCAAACCTGGCATGGTAATAGCAGAGGCTGCCGTCGGGGTGGCGGCGGGCTGTGACTGCAGGAGGAGAGAGGAGAACTGGCCAAAGCTGTGCGGACAGGCACCGGGAGCTGACGCAGGAAAACATGTGTGAAGAGGAACGAGGGATCAGCCGATCCTAGCACAGCCAACATTTTCTCCATTAAATCCGATGGCTTGCCATCCCCGAGGCCATTCAGGGAAAGCAGGCGGTCAGCTTTCTCCAGCTCTGACAGTTCACACAGCTTCAGAAGGAATGTCTTTAATGCGTCGTACTTGCCGGCTGCAGGCAGAGCCTCCAACAGCATCATGGCGCGCGCCGTGATTGAAGCATCCAATGCCGCCACTACATGGAAGTATTTAGTTGCATCCTGCGTTATTCCTCTCAGCTGGAACTGGGTTTCGATGTGCTGAAACCACGGCCGTGGGTTATGCTGCCAAAAGTTGGGCAGCTTGACTGTCGCTGCATAGACGTTGTTAGCATTACCGCTAGCGGCGTCATTAGCACCTAGCATCGGTGCGGGAGCTGCCGGAGCATTAACGTTGACAGCGTCTTTGTCAGACATCGCTCGTATTCACGGGGTCACCAGTGTGGAGTTGGAACAACGAGAGGAGACGTGAGTGAGTTGGGGCAGTTTAGTTATTTCTCTCCACTTACAGAGCATACGGACACACTGTGTTCATTCTGTTGTCTGGTATGAAAAACTACAACAACCTATAACCCGGAAACAGAAACAGTAATCTCTCCCCCGCTCTTAAGGGCGAAAGTCCTCTTAGGTGAATGTCTCTCAACTCTCGCAAAGTGGGTCCACCACACCATAATGATTGTAATTGACCGAACAATCGTCCAGTCACCTGCTGCATACGCGACTGGAAGGTTCGGCCCCTTCCCAAACACTTTCTATGAACTGCACATAGACATATGAAATAGATTAGATGGTGCATTCAGGGTGTCTGGTTACTTAGAAATAAAAAAATAGAGAAAACTAAAAGACTTTTAGCTGAAGGAGCAGGTCCAATGTTAACTGTGTATATATTTTAGTCTATTTTATTCTATATTTTTATGTGATTATTTCATTAACAATGCACGCACCTTTACTTTTTTGTTGACTTTTTATTATCTTTTACTTATGAAGTAAATTTGTGAAGTAAGTTTGTAGGCCAGACCAGTGATTAGCATTACACCCATTTGCTTAACTTAATACATATTGGATTGTTCATTGTCTTCTTTGATGATTGCAGGGAATAATCTCTGTAGAGAAGAACAGTTTATCAAACTTGCATGCTGTGTTCATCAAGATAATGTTCATGAACAAACTTTACTTTCACGATTTTTTGGGCTTAAACATGATCCCTGAGAGTTAGAAGCCATTACCAAGCAATTATAGAACTACAACACTACAGTTATATTTAGAAGCAGGTCCTACACCTGTCTTAAAATCCCATGTTAAAATCATGTGTTTGCAGATTTTTTCATCTGAATTACCTTATCAAGCTGGTATTGCTATGCTGTATTTATATGTGTTTCTTTAAGCATTAACTGAGGTCCCATCCACACAAAGCCAAAACGAGGTCTAAACGCATACGTTTTTTGCCGAATCTGCGTGTCATCCATATGAAGACGGCGTTTTGGGGGTCTGTAAACGATCATTTTTGAAACCAGGCTCCAGAGTGGAAAGATTTTGAAATGCCGTATACGCAGCTCCGTGATTACTGGCTCTCCCCAAGTTTTCAGATACGCTTACGTGATAGTTTCATATCTTCATTGACACGCATGCGCCACACGCGGCAACGACAATGGCGGTGTACGTGAAGCATATGTGCTGATGAAGCTAGTGACCCTACTATTCCTGTTGCAGCAAAATCTCCTTCTTCTCAATCACCACCGATTTGAACAAACAATTATCAAGGACACGTTACGGCACTTTATGATCACTTTATCACAATCTCTGTTTACAACTTTTGCTGCAAGTGCGCATGCCCACTGCTTTTTCGTCTGTTTCCACTTGTTTCTGACATATTGTTACAGCGGCCCTAGAGGTCTGGCATGTGTTTTACAGCGTTTTGATGCGTATGGAGTGCATTCATGTAGACGCACACATTTTCTGAGACGCCTTTGTCTTTATGACGGTTGTTTTGGAAACTGTTAAGTGTTTTGTCTTAGCGTGGATGGGGCCTCGCGGTATCAAAAAGTACTTATTCAAACACTGAAATCATTTCACGAAGTTTGGTTTAGTTAAAAAAAATGAATTTAAGAACCAAAATACAACCAGACTTCAGACTTTATTTGAGGGGAAAAAAGATCCAGTACAGTGTGCATGCAGGCACCAACCAGCAAAATTTTGCTTTCAGATGCCAAACATTGCAAACTGCATGCACATCTGTATCAAAGGGGCCGCTGCAGCTTTGCCGAGGAGCAGACACCTGGCAATGAGCAGTTATTGATAAAGTGAGGCAATCAAACACAGTTTTAAAAGTATTTAAAATAAAGAAACGGTAATCCTAACTGTTAAAAATCTTAGCATTTTGTCAGCAACCATTACATTCCTAACTCCAATCATTAGTAAGTGAATGGGTAGATGTGACCTGTGGTGTAAAGCTGACAAAACATTCATGGATATTGGTTTGGTTGCTGGGTAATGCGGGCTGATGTCATGGGGTACCGTCGGCATTTAAAGCAGTTTTTTACACTGCTTAATGGATTGTAGTCCCTTGTCTCCAGTAACCTCAGCCTTTGCACCCTTAATGCAAGTGAATACGTACTAATAAAGCTGGTTGAACGTAGCTGAGTTGTCAGGAATGGCGACACCAACCTGTGATGATTCTGAAACCTGATCTGACCAGACTATTGTGAAATCTTAGACTTTAGGACATTGGTACAGAAAATGCTACGATGCTAACCCACGCTGGTGTTTTAGGACTTGATCAGATCAAGTCCTAAACCACCAGTCAAGCTCAGATCTCATCTCTCAAATTTATCTAGAAGCAGATTTGTTTAATCATTCATTCATACATTGTCTGAACAAAATATCTCACATGATATGCTGACAACATTTCAGTGTCTTTCTTGTCCTTTGTAATTGCAAGTGCTTATTTCAACACTGAGGGCTCTAATTTCGTAGACCAGGCGCAAGCGCAGGCGCACCTGCCTGCGCCAGCCTTCGCCGCGCGGACTGGGTGTGACCTTCACACTTTGCAAGTTTCCTGCAGTGCCAAGAGAGGCGCACTCATGGCGCGGAGGGGGCGCAGAGGAGCGCGTCCACGCCCGTGTCTCTGCCTCTCCGCGCAAATGTCAGAGTAGGAGGAGAATAGACGTGAGTGGGATTAACACAGCCGATCGTTGTCTTCACCAATCAAATGAGCGCCTCTCCTCGCCTTTAAATGCGCTGCGGCTGAGGCGCAGCGTCTGATTGGTCTGAATTATCCCCGCCACCACGGAAACAGTGTGCTGGAAAGACCCAGCAGTGGAGACGCTGTCCCTTCAGCAGGAGAATGGACAGCGGGGCGCGTCACCGTGTGGGCCAGCTCCCTAGACAGATGTAATCTGTTCCTTTGTCATTAATAGCAGTAAAAAAAATAAGAGACAGTTTCACACCCGCTGGCTTATCCATTCATAATACTAATGATCCACCTGCACTCCTGATTCGTCATTGCCAAATAGCAGAGCCTTTAGTGATAAACTGTATACTCTCCCGGTGTCTCCTCCTCATCCTCCTTGCAATGATGTACTCCATCTTTTTAGATCACGTTAAAAATAAAGACTAAAATACAGGAATATGGGAAATCACGGGTAAATCCTGAGTGACAGACATTTATTTTCTCTCCTTTTTCTTCATCTTTTTTCCCCCTCTTTTCTTTGAATTTAATGAAATGAGAGAAGCCAGATATATACTCAGTATCAGATGTTAAGGCTGTTTATTGTTGACTTGTAAGATGTGCATCAAACTTCCAGCTGCCGTCAGGTTAAGTTTCCATGATGACAAACGGCTTTAATCCGACATCAGATGTGACGGGACAGTTAATATAGATACAAATATGTATATGCTGGTTCAGATGGTTACATTAAATAGTGGTTGCTGTGATTGTTTATTGCATTAAAATGTGCCTGACACTCTGGAAACCTGCCTCTGAGGCGTGCGCACATGTGCGCTTGTCACCAAATTACAGCTGCGGAGGGTGCGCTCCGCCCTGCGCCGAAGATAGACCAGGTTGGAGCTGGCGAGCTTTCAGCGCACCTTCTGCAAAGTTTTTTGGCACAAAATTGTCACTGCATCACTCAAACCTGTCGACACCTCCCCCAGGTGCGCCTTCAACTCCCCCTGGTGTGCCGTCACACCCATCTCTGCGCAGACGGTCTACCAAATTGTCAAATTGGCAGCGCACGGTGGTGCGCCGGACGAAATTAACACTGCACGGGGTGCTCCAGGCTTGCGCCCCCTCCGCTGCGCCACGAAATTAGAGCCCTGAATGCCAAGGCTCAGGATAGATATTGAAAACCCTTTGTTGATACCAGTGCCATTTACGATCCTACTTATCGATTCAATTCTTTAATGATTCCTTGATTGATTTCCTGCTTCTCCATGTAGGCAAAAGCTAGCCTGCATAGATTTTTATAAAAGCAAAGCCAAACACATGAGACTTCTGATTATCAGTGTTGTGCTACATGGTAAAATGCTTCTGCCAGATGCTGGTTTTCAACCCAATGGGCGTTGTGCAGCTTTTTTTTTAAATCAAGCCACAATTTTGACTGTTTCTGCCCGCAGTCAACCATTTTTTTACCTCTTTGTTTTTTATCTGCTGACTGCCTCTAATGTTATCATGTTCTTTTTGATTTGCAAGGCATACAGAACAAGGTGGGATTGATAGATAGATACCCACACAGCAAAACTGGTCCAGCCTACATGATGCACTTCACATCTGGCCCACATACCGCAAAGAATGATCGTCTTTCAGTGGCCCAGATCCAGTTTGCCATACCAGATCTGGCCCACATCCAGTTCACTCAACACTTGACATGCCAGCAGTGGGCTGGCTTAATGCCAGATCTCACCCTGACCAGTCCGCTATGTGGGAAATAACGAAACACTAGACAACATACAACATTTAAATTAGCAAGCGGCCGTCGTTAAGTATGGTCAGTTGTTATTGCACAAGAAGGTGAAGTACACTGCTCGGTACAATAATCAGTGAAAATAGGTACAAATAATTAATAAAAAAAACAATTGATAAGGGAAATGTTAAGCAAAAAGACTAACAGTATCAATTCCCTGAGGAAGTCATTCATTCTAAACTGGAATTAGTTTTCTATTCCCATCCCTCAACAAAACACAAGGAAAATCAGCCTCTTCTTAGTACCTCCAGGTTGCTTTGCAGACTGTATCCATACATACAGTTATGCATTTTATTGGTTTTATAGCCTCAGAGATGTAATTTAAATATTTCTAAATGTACCAACACCAACCAATTTTCAGATTTCATAGCTTGGGATCAATAAAGTACATCTGTTAGTCTGTCTGTCTTGTAATAAGAGATAAGGCATTCATCAAGTTCAGAATATTGTCCATGTGAGTGCCAATCATGATTATCAATAATTCATTGCTTTTATGGTGGTCTACCTATTTATGCTTACATATTTAGTGCCATGGTTATGCCCTCCTTTAAATTAGCAGAAGGGGAAGTGATGATGAAAACATGCTCTGATGAACCACTGGAAAAGGCTCCAAGTGTAGAAAAAGCAGATGGTTGCAAGGATGGAAGAAAATAAAAGAATCTTGTGGATGAAGTTTCAAATGTGCATCATTTAGCTGACACTATCAAATAAAATTGAATGTGATAATAAAATATTTCCACATCAGAAGCTTGTGGGATTTAAGTGAACAGAGTTTGATGGTTTCAGCTAATGAAGCGTGGAAGAAGAAATTGGAAAAACATGATGAGTACAATAAAAGTGACATATTTTTTACTGGCGCTGCACATTTCTTTGGATTAAAGTATCCTCCTGCCACAGCTGCTGTCGTATATATTAATACATTTGACAGATTCAGGACTTTGTAATGGCAGCTAACAATGACATGTAGTACCCAGGGAATAACATATATATCTGCGATCCTGCAGTCCAGCACCAATTAAAAAGAGAAAAGAAGAGAGAGAGAGAAAATTTATGCTCTGTCTGAAGCCATTTGTCTTATCTGAACATGTATTTCAATGCAGTAGCTCAAAACAGTCTGTCTGTTAAGAGGAGCTTTGTTTTCTCTCATGGTGGTGCTTTTTGGTTTTATGAGGCAGGATTGGAGAGGATTTAAAAACCTTTTTCAATCTCACAGGAGTGACTTCATTAAATCCCAAAATGTTTTTTATGCAACAATATAAACATACTAAAAAAGAAGTGGCATGATGTGGATACTTAGTACTGATTACATTTGCCATTAAGTCCTCTGGGTTTTAAAGTACATTATCTGAACCTAAGAGCTCGGGTCTGCTGCACCTGCATGCTCTCAGTTTGTTTTAAGGAAATGGCTCACTCTGCTGGATTTATGAGGTATTACTACTGACAGCATATACAAGCAACTGCAAACAGTACTTACATTGTGGATTTAGGAGTATTTAACCCTTGTACTGTGTTTGCTTTCTCTAAGCACACTTTAAGTGCCTTAAATCAGCAGTATGTTACTCTAAAAACAATTCCCCATCATGTAATTTTTCCTATCTCTTGGTTACCTTGTCATGCTTCTTTTTCTGTTTCATGTTTTTATTTTGTGTATGCAAGAAGAGGAAGGGCACATACATGTTTACATTGATGTCATCAAATACCACCATTGGATGCACCATTTGGATTGAATTTGTACATTTCAACAAGAATAAACAATAACCACAACACTCACATAATAATAGTAGCAATAACAGATAATTAAAATAAAATAGCAAAAAAAGATAATAATAATAAAATAAAATAAAAATAGATAAAATTGTGTACATATATACACATCCACACACATACATACAAACGCAAAAAAAAAAAAAAAAAGAAAAAGAAGGAGAAAGGGAGGAGGGTGGGTGTTACACTGTTGTAAAAAGATCCAGAAATGGTTGCCATTTCTTGTAAAAATTATTCTGTTTTCCCATTTTTGAATATCTAATTTTCTCTACTTTTAAAAAAGACATAACCTCATTAACCCATTGTGTGCTGGAAAGAGTTGCTGTGGATTTCCAGTTTAGAAGGAGGTGGCGTTTAGCGATCAGAGAACTTAAAGCAATCACTTCCAATTCGTTTGTAGAATATTGGGCATAGTGTTCAGGAAAACCAAAAATACCAATGTGTGGTGAAAAGTCAATAATTTTAGAGTACAGCTGAAAATAGTGTTGAAATAAATTTGCCAAAAATTTGTCAGTGCTGGACATGAAAAAAACATATGTGTGAGATTGCAGGATGAGCCTCCACATCTGTCACAAACATCTACTATGTTTGGAAAAAATTTTGCCAGCTTAGTCCTTGAATAATGACATCTAAATACAACTTTAAATTGTATTAAAGTCAAGCGGGCACAAATAGAGGCTTTGTGAATACCTTTCAATGCACCCTCCCACCACTCTTCATCAAAAGTCAGTCCTAATTCACTTTCCCAGGTTTCCTTTATGTTGGTGGTCAGGTAACCATCATATGACTGAATTGATCTGTAGATTTTTTAAATCAAGGACCCTTGCAAAAGACTAAGCTGCAAAAGTTCACCCCATGGTTGCTCAGGTAGAAGGTGAGGGAAGTTAGAAAATAGGGATTTAGCGCAATTCCTCACCTGAAAATACCTGAAAAGATGGGTTGGTGGGAAATTGAATTCAGTGGCCAGGTCTGAGAAAGAGCGAAATACTCCTCCCTTGTAGAGACCCTTAAAACACTTCAGCCCTTTTTTCTTCCATAAGGAGAATGTGGGATCAGTGAATGTAGGTTTAAACACAGGGTTTTGCAACAATGGTGTCAAGGTTATGGGGGCAACAAATTTATATTGCTTCCTAAACTGAAACCATATTCTAAGGCTAGCGATAACCACAAGGTTGCATGTAAGGCCAGAGGGGTTTACAGTGCCTGGACCAGTTAATAAAGCAGAAAGAGAGGCTGAGGGACATGACTGTGCTTCGAGTTGACTCCAAGCTGTGTGAACAGACTTGGACCAAAAAATAATTTTATTTATGTTTGCAGCCCAATAGTAAAGTTGAAAATTAGGAAGAGAGAGGCCACCATAGAACTTACAGTTCTGAAGAACTCTTAGTTTAACTCTGGGTGTTTTACCATCCCACAAAAAATGATTAATAAGTGAGTTTACAGTTTTAAAAAAAGTTTTTGGTAGAAATATAGGCAGGCATTGAAACAAAAACAAAATTTTGGCAGAATACTCATCTTAACTGTACTTATCTTCCCAACTAAAGAGAGAGGGAGAGAGCCCCATTTTTGAAAATCTGCTTTGGTCTCTGCTAAAAGAGGCAAAAAATTTTCAGAGTAAAGAGATTTAAAAGATCTGGCAATGTTGACCCCTAAATACCTAAACCCCAGAGGACTCAATTTGAATGGAGTATCAGATGGGAAGAGTTGCATTGCTGGTTCATTCACAGGATAGCATTCACTCTTGGCAACATTAATTTTATACCCTGTGAACAGACCAAATCTAAAAAAGAATGAGAAAATGGCCGGGCATGCTTCTACTGGGTTTGTAACATAAAGCAATAAGTCGTCAGCATAAAGGGATAACTTAAACTCTATATTATTTCTGATAATTCCATTTAAGGTGGGAGAGGTCCTCAAATAAATAGACAGGGGCTCTATTGCGAGTGCGAACAAGAGGGGGGAGAGGAGGCAGCCCTGTCTACAGCCTCTATTTAAGAAAAAATAGCCAGATTGAATGCTATTAGTTGTTACACTAGCACATGGGAGTGTATAAAGAAGACGTATCCATGACAAAAAATTTTCACCAAATCCATATTTACCTAGAACTGCAAAAAGATAACTCCATTCGACCCGATCAAAGGCTTTTGCAGCGTCAATCGATATCACTACTTCAGGCATGATTGATGTTTCTTTTGAGTAAATTACATTCAATAGAGTTCGGACGTTATAATAAAGCTGACGCCCTTTTATAAAGCCGGTCTGTTCCTGAGAAATGATTGCAGGAAGAATCCTCTCAAGTCGGCGAGCTAGAGCCTTTGCAAGAATCTTTGTATCTACATTCATTAAGGAAATTGGTCTGTAGGAGGTACATAAGTCAGGATCTTTGTCCTTCAGAAGAAGGCTAATAGAGGCTTGTCTCAACGTAAGGGGAAGAGAGCCAAGCGACAGAGATTCAACATAAACAGAGTGAAGTAATGGCATGAATTGAGTATGAAATGCTTTAAAGAATTCAGCTGGAAACCCATCGGGTCCTGGGGCTTTGCTATTTTGCATGCTTTGTAAGGCCAAATTTAGTTATTGAATAGTCAGTGCATAATCCAACTGATTGACCAAATCTGGATTCATGGGGGAGAAATGAAGTTCATCTAAAAATGTGTGCATGTCAGCAAGATCAGATGGGAGCTCAGACTTCTACAGCGATTCATGTCATGCTTCTTTTTACATGAGAATATTGGTTTTAATATCTTTTGGTTTGGGCTTTTGAGCCTTTCTTTGACTGTATACGTTTTGATTTCAATTTTGTAAAAAAAAAATGCAAAATGAACACTGTAAAGAATTGACTGTAGAATTTACAGTAAATAAAAAAAATTGCCAGCTAAGTATTGTAAAATCGCAGTTAATAATTGTAAAAAACTATTACAACAAATTACTGTAAATTTTTTTACAAGTTTTTACTGTATATAAATTACGTGTACTTACTGTATTCTTTTTTAGAAAACAGCAATTAAATATAACATAGTTTACAACTGTTTCTTGGATTCTAAAAAATTACAGTAATTACCGGACAACAAAAGTTGCCAGTAAATACCTGTAAATAAATAATGTAGTATGTTGTTGTAAAATGTTTTTACAGTTAATGTTTTTTTACATTAGCTGCTTTGCAAATTACGCAGATTGTGAATGAAACAAATATAATACAGTGTCAGAGCTGCTTCAAAATACTTTTATTAAAACTTAGGGCATTCTTTTTTTTTAACAGACGTGGAAAAAGATACATGTACAGTAACATGAAGAAAAATGAAAGGGACGGTTCAACGTTTTGTCAAATTGGCCCATTGCCATTGCAATAGGTTAATTGCCTTTATTTGTCAGTACAAGGTGCTTGAAGATCTGTGGAGCATTATGGACTAATGGAATTTCTTAGTTTCTCTCATTAAACTCATCAAAAACACAGTCTAACAACTCCACAACGCTCTGGTGGACAAGTTGTGACCTGAACATTCATTGCGCTGTGAGATAATAACACAACTTAACCACACTGAGTTGTTTTAGAGGTGAATTCATGGAAAACCGCTGATGTGCTTCCCCATCAGTGTCAGGTTTAGAACCAGAATTGTCCGTTGGACCCAAAAGCTCAAGAAGAGAAGAAACCAAAGAAGGTTTAACAGGTTTAATGAACACGAAAAAGCACAGGAACCTATGTACAAGGTGGCAGGGGCTCGTGGCAGGCACCTGAAAGGAGAGCAGAGGGAAACAAATAGTCCACAGGCCAGGAGCCATCTTAAATAGGCAGAGTAATCAGGTGAACAGGTTGCAGGTGTGCCAGGAGCAGAGCGGGAGACTCCGCCCCCGAGACAGGAGCAGGAAGGGAAAGTGAGGGAGAACCCAATTTACTTAAAACTTAACCGAAAACAACTTTCTCTGCCGACATCAACTTTATCCCAACCCCTGTTCTGAAGCCCAGTGCCTAAATGCATGTTACCTTAGCTGTAATGTTGCCTGTTTATCGGTGAAATGTGATGTGAAAATGATGCAGACTGCTCTCATGCTAAATGCTGCATCTGTCTTAGCTTAAGTTATAGAAAAATACCGTCACTGAAACAAATGTTACTCACCAGTCCACTGAATCTTAGCCTTGCTCTGGTGACTATACAGGCTCTGCCATTGCTTCCCCTCCTCTGGAAAGTTCTGACCGTTAAAATCCTAATATCGACAGTATTTACCTGTAATACACATAATCTACATGCCAGAACACAGTTGCTGTAAATTTTTCAATATTTAACTGAGAAGTTATGCAGCATGTTACTGTAATTTGTTTTTACCCATAATGCATTGCAGTATACAGTTGAACAATGTAAAATGAAAAAACAAGAAAATACTATAAAATTTTACCGTAGATGCTACAGCAATTTGTTACAGTGAACCTCAAGAGAATCATATAAATAAATAAACAAATAAGAAGTTGTGTTGTACCTCACTATTACTAAGGGTGTTAGATCACACACTGTAAATGTTTCCGTACATACATTTTTACCTTTCTAATATTATTAACTATAGTAACATCAATGGTGTGATGGATCAATTTCCACCCACTTATATTAACTTCTAGAAAAAGGCAAAAAGAATATATTTTTTTTAGCAGGAGCAACTTTATGAGCATGAATATTTCTGAACATTTATGTTCACAGATGCACAGTGTATGCTATATATAGACTATACAGCTTGAAAAAAAAAAGCAACCAAGTAAATAACACCAACAGAAATCAATTACAACATGAGAAAAAAACAAAGTAAAATTCTCTGTGTTCAGCATGTTTGTGTATGTCTGATCAGCCACATAAGTAGCAAAACTCACACTTTTAGTTTATTGCAAATGTATTTTTTGGGTGGGTGCTCTTTGTGTTGGTGATGATGTGGAGAGGGGTGGGGGCATGCGTTCACCAACTCTATACTAAGTCAGCGTTGCCAGAGGTATGATAATTATCGTATTGATACGATAATTTAGCTGTCTGTACGATGTACGATCAATAATTCCAAAAAAGGCTAAATGTACGATAATTTTATTTTTTATTTTATAAAAATTTTTGGGGGGCATTTTGTGCCTTTATTGATAGAAGAGAGACAGTGGATAGACTTCTGAAAGGGGGTGAGAGAGTAGGGGAAGACACTCTGCAAACTGGTCACAGGTGGGATTCAAACCTGAACCAACAGAAGCATGTACATGGGGTGCCTGGTTGCTAACCACTCCGCCAAACCAGCACCCCATAAATGTACGATAATCTGACAGTTTCGTGTGGTTGTTATAGATCTACCCCAGTCTGACGGATAGTTACTGCATTTGTAAACCCTAAATGCATCTTATATCACGTGACGTTTCCAGCCAATAGTAGTTTTTGTGTCACTTATCTCAGAACAATTGACAGCCAATCATGCTCGTAGGAGCTCAGTCAGGAAGTCAGTTGAGAAAAATGAGCACCGCAGGAGAGGACGAGGGTGAGCGGGAGCCGAAGCAAAGGGCTGTGGAGGATACAAGTAAGCAGCATCGCCATCAAAAATACAGAAAAGAATGGGAAAGTGTTCCTAATTTTGCTGAATGGCTGAGACCTACAACAGGCTCAGAGTCTAACAGAAAAGCTTTCTGTCAGTGTTGCAATACAGAGCTGGTGGCAGAAATAACAGTCATAAAAAATCACAGCAAATCAAAAAGGTATAAGGAAAAGGTAAAAAAATGGCACCAACACAAAAGTCCATCATGCTTTGGCTGCAGAAAATGAAAAATATTGGAAGGGGGTCAACACAAAAGTCTTCCTAAAGAACCTGTCATTGTGACCCTTAAGGGCTCCAGAGATTAATGTTATGAAGTTATCTTGAAGAAAAGATGTTAATTTGAAGACGACTCTTTTAAGAACAAGTTAATGTTACTGTCTAAAATAAATTTCACTAAGTGAAGTCAGATGGCTCTTTATCTCCTTGTCAGTTATCATGAATACTGTTTGAGTGAATACGGCACTCCGCCCAAACATTGCTGATGTGGGGTGGGGTGATGAATGCCCACAAAAGTGTCTGTAGGACACCAAACAGAGTGATCAATTGTGACTTTGACTTTGTGCTCATGTCGGGTGTTCGATAATTTCCCCCAAAATACAATAATTTTGAGACTGGTACGATAATTTGGTATTTCCCGTCTGGCAACACTGGACTGAAATGATCTCACATGGATAGACATGCCCTAAAGCTCACATGAATGGGTGAGGAGCTGGCTGTTAATGTGTTTCCTGTTTCTGGAACCAACAGCCGATGAAGACACATCACAGCTGTCCGGATAACAGTTTGGAAGAAGACGGCAGAGTAACGTCGAAACATGTCAAGGTAACCTCACCTTTTTTCTTAATAGAAGAACAGTAAAACAGTTGAACAAATGTGTTATCTGATCGAGCAGTTATGACTGAGCGCTCTCCGAGTGCTTTTCTAGTTATTGCTTTGTAATCTTGGTTGTTTCATGCATTTAAAACCTAAAACGGGTTGGTCCTGACCCTAACGCTGGAGGAAGGTTAAATAAAAAATATCTGCAAACTACTTTAAAATGCTAAATAATTTAACCAAGATCTTTAACACAATGCCATTATAAGCTATAATTAGAGTGACATACAACGAGATCTGTGCATTTTTGCATGGCATGATGTAAGTAGTTCAGAATAAATTAGACAGAACTTTTAATTTCTTGGGGAGACTCCTTCAGGGAAATTAAGTGAAAAAGTTAAAACAAGTTGCAGACATAAATTTAAAAAAATAACTACAAATAATAATATGGTTACTGGCTGGCTACTGCTCTCCCTTCCTCTGTCTTCCTGTTACTCCCCCCCCCCACACACACACACACGCACACACAAAAAGTGAGGAGTTGTACAGTCTGATGGTCTGAGGGAGAAGAGTTTCTCAGTCCGTTTGTCCTGAACTTGTGAAGCAGCAACTTGGGCTGAACAGTCTCCTCTGGTTGCTGATAACAGTGTGCACAGGGTGACTGAGATTGTCCATAAGGTCCAGAATTGGGTAAATCTAATTTATAAACCAATTTTTTTAATATACAAAAGTCACAAAAAGCTTGACAGTGTGATGTCTGTGCATATGAAGAAGCCCTCCACTGCAAGGAAAGCTGGGTAATGTAGCGACATCAACTTATTGTGAGTTTGCAAATAATCTACAATTCCCATAATGATGTAAAGGGGGCAAACCATCACAGCAGCCAAGAAGAAATGAACCAGATTTTTTATTTACCATCATAAAGTTCAGTGTTTTTTGTGAGCTCAATTTGGATCGGATCCAGATGAAATTGACCATGATGATAGATATATGTTTTATAATTACCATGTCAATTCTGAAGCAAATTCATCAACTGATGTCAGAGATATGATTTTTAAAAAATATGTTAAGTGATGGAATTTTTCACAAATTTGTGGAAACTTTTTGCATCCAGACAAAAATGCACATCAGCACCAAAATGTAATGGCTCCTTTCCTTGAGCCAAACCAAACCTCCAGTAAAAGTTTTCATGTAAAATCCATGCAGTAGTTTTTGCATAGTCTCGCTAACAAACAAACAAACTCACAGACAAACCCTGGCCAAAACATCACCTCATTGGTGGAGGTAATTATGATCATGTCTGTGTAGTGTTAGCAGTCTTCTCTTTATTGAATACATATTGTGGAGATTCAAAAACTTTTGAAGGCATTATCTGCTCTGTAAAGCACTTTGAACAACTATAAGAATGAACTAGAATGTGCTGAAGTTTGTCTGAATGATGCATTTACACACAGAGGCCTTTAGTGGGCGCCACAGCGTGCCCATATTGTCACTTAAATGTGAATATATAAGGACTGGAAAATAGCAAATGATCAATCTGTCATTTCTAAATATTTATTGATGGCCTTAAGCACAGGGGATGAGTGTCTTTTAAGAAAATGTGGAAGAAGTCTTTTGATTCATGAGAATATAAAAGAAGAACAGGAGCCATTTTTCTGGAACATTCTTTGCTCTGCTTTCCCTGTATATAAGTCAGTGTGCCTGTGTGTCTCGTGTGTTTGTATAGCTGTGTGTCTTGTATGTATAGGTGTTTGTTTTGAACTTGTTTGTCGTGTGTGGCCCTTCCTGTTAGGGATCTTTTCTCTGCCATGTTGACACACGTGTGATCACTGGGACAACTGTGGGAGGTGAAAGGGCTGAGCGCGTCATACATCATGCTATCAACACTGCACGACCGCAGAGACGCCCCTCTCCAGGACACACACGCACACACACAGAAACACACTAAAACTTATAAAGAGTGTGGAAAGGTGTGAAGGGTGGTGAGTCCACATTCCAGGTAGAGGACATGAATGTCAGTCTGTGAGTCACGGTTGCTGTTACAACACATGAACAACTTTTAGAGGAGTTTCAGGCCAACAACTCCTTCAAATTACTTTCAGTTGAATGTCAAACTGGTTTATTGTGGCCTTTTGGCGTTGATTTGTTTAATGTTCACACTGCAGTATTGAGGAGCGGGCCAAAGGAAAGGCTGTCCTTTAGTGTATGGACAATGCCTGACATGTCCCAAAGAATATCCAGGTTACCTACCCCCAAAAACAAATCCCTGAAGTATTTGTTCTTACTGAGCACCTCACTGCAGGAAGAGTTTCTACTGTTTGCATGCCAGTCAATAGAAGAATGTGAGATGGGTAAATGTGAGGGGGAAAGGGTAATATTTCAGGGTGAAGTCTGGGAGAAAAGCCTGCTGTTTGCTTTCATACATACAGCTAAGTTTAGCTTCATCATTATTATTATTGCCAAAAAGGTAATGTTTTTGTTGCCTTTTCTCTGTTTTTTTGCCCAACTGTCAGCAATATAACTCAAAAAGATCTCAACTAATTTTAATCAATCAATCAGTCTTTATTTGTATAGCACCAGGTCAAAACAAGTTTTATCTCAAGAGACTTTACACCAGAGCAGGCTGAAGCCATACTCTTAAGTTTATAGATACACATATATGCTTATATAAAAATAAAAAACCCAAAACCAGTAAAATTGGCACATTGTGTTAATTGTAAATAAAAACAGAATACAATGATTTGCAAATTGAACTGGTAAACTTTGTTATTTGTTGCAAATATACAAATATTAGCTCATTTGGAATTTGATGCCTGCAACATGTTTCAAAAAAGCTGGCACAAGTGGTAAAAAAGACTGAGAAAGTTGAGGAAAGCTCATCAAACACTTATTTGGAACATCCCACAGGTGAACAGGCTAATTGGGAACAGGTGGGTGCCATGATTGGGTATAAAAGCAGCTTTCCTGAAATGCTCAGTCATTCACAAACAAGGATGGGGCGAGGGTCACCACTTTGTGAACAAATGTGTGAGCAAATTGTCCAACAGTTTAAGAAACACATTTCTCAACCAGCTATTGCAAGGAATTCAGGGATTTCATCATCTACCGTCCGTAATATCATCAAAAGGTTCAGAGAATCTGGAGAAATTACTGCACATAAGCGGCAAGGCCGAAAACCAACATTGAATGCCCATGACCTTCGACCCCTCAGGCGGTGCTGCATCAAAAACCGGCATCACTGTGTAAAGGATATTACCACATGGGCTCAGGAACACTTCAGAAAACCACTGTCAGTAACTACAGTTCGTCTACATCTGTAAGTGCAAGTTAAAACTCTACTATGCAAAGCCAAAGCCATTTATCAACAACACCCAGAAACGCCGCCGGCTTCGCTGGGCCCGAGCTCATCTAAGATGGACTGATGCAAAGTGGAAAAGTGTTCTGTGGTCTGACCAGTCCACATTTCAAATTGTTTTTGGAAACTGTGGTCGTCGTGTCCTCCGGACCAAAGAGGAAAAGAACCAGCCGGACTGTTATAGGTGCAAAGTTCAAAAGCCAGCATCTGTGATGGTATGGGGGTGTATTAGTGCCCAAGGCATGGGTAACTTACACATCTGTGAAGGCACCATTAATGCTGAAAGGTACATACAGGTTTTGGAGCAACATATGTTGGCATCCAAGCAACGTCTTTTTCATGGACGCCCCTGCTTATTTCAGCAAGACAATGCCAAGCCACATTCTGCATGTGTTACAACAGCGTGGCTTCGTAGTAAAAGAGTGTGGGTACTAGACTGGCCTGTCTGTAGTCCAAACCTGTCCCCCATTGAAAATGTGTGGCGCATTGTGAAGCATAAAATACAACAACGGGGACCCCGGACTGCTGAACAACTTAAGCTGTACATCAAGCAAGAATGGGAAAGAATTCCACCTGAAAAGCTTCAAAAATTGGTCTCCTCAGTTTCCAAACGTTTACTGAGTGTTGTTAAAAGGGAAGACGATGTAACACAACGGTAAAAATGACCCTGTGCCAACTTTTTTGCAACGTGTTGCTGCCATTAAATTCTAAGTTGATGATTATTTGTAAAAGAAAAAGTTTCTCAGTTTGAACATTAAATATTTTGTCTTTGCAATGTATTCAATTGAATATATGTTGATAAGGATTTGCAAATTATTGTATTCTGTTTTTGTTTACAATTTACACAACGTGCCAACTTCACTGGTTTTGGGTTTTGTACATACAGACATATACATTTGTCTACACATCTATATACGTCCACAGATGTATCCATCCAGGCAGGAACAAAAAATTATGCCTTATAATAATTTAACAGACTCATGGACATCCAAAACATGAATCTGTGCTCATCACATTTGTCTCTGCTGAATATAGACTTAATCAATCAATCGTTATTTAAATAGCACAATATTTGTTGAACAAAAATGTATTAAAAGTAAGCCTCTTGAGATGTGGCACCTCATTTTCAAGAGGGGCCTCATGTCCTTTTTGGTTGAAAAGATAACAGTTTGATGACATTTTCATGTGGGAATGTTTGTCATCACACAAGGGACAAGTGATTAGATTCCGATCCGAATCCAGATGCAGATCAAGGAATTTCCCAAGGATTTGTCAAAATAGCGTAAAAGGGTGATATAAAACCCTGCACAGCTATGTTTGAAATGCCTTGGCGGAGGTTTGTGATCTTGGAGCACTCCTATTGCTGTCTTTTTTACCTGGCTGTACAGTAAATTTCCCTCAGGGGACAATTAAGAAAAAGTTAAAGTTGAATCTGAAGAAAACAGATTTCATAACCAAAATCCTGTGCAATCCATTATGAAGGCATATGTAGCTGTTTGTCATATGTTAAATCTTTTAGTACAAACTTTTTAAATCACTCTTCTATCAGTAAAACGAATAAGCTGAACTAATTTAAGAGAAAATATAAATATCTGAATAATTACCTCTGTACGGAAGCGTATTGCTGCCACCCTATATAAATAAATCAATAACATGTTATAACGTGTTATGTTTATTGTTAGAACAATATATTTTCATGTTATAACGTGATAATCTTTATTGCAAAAACGTGAAACGTTTCATATAATAACGTGATAGTTTGTTATATTGTAAAAATGTGATAATTTATGATGTATTACATCCATGGTTAACACCATACATCCATGGTTAACACACGCACACTGTTAATCAGGTCCTCATCACATTATTAGCTGTTTTATCACGTTTTTACAACATAAATTATCACGTTTTTACAATATAAATTATCACGTTTTTACAATATAAATTATCACGTTTTTACAATATAATTATCACATTATTACAATAAAAGTATTACGTCTTTACAATATAAGGTAGCACTTTAGATTACAGCCCGCGTCTTACAGTGTAGTTTCCCGTCTCTTACAGTGTAGTTTCCTCAACTGTTGGGGTAACTCTCACACATGTACCATGACATTTTGCGGTATTTATGGGTCAGTTACGCTCGCGTCTTACAGTGTAAGTCCTGGAGTCTTACAGTGTAGTTTCCTCAACTGTTTGGGTAACTCTCACACATGTACCATGATATTTTGCGGTATCTATGGGGTAGTTACGCTCGTGTCTTACAGTGTAAGTCCTGGAGTCTTACAGTGTAGTTTCCCGTGTCTTACCATGAACTTATCAGGACTGTGTAATTTTCCTGGACATACGCTTTTGCTGTGCATACCTTAATGTGCCACTTCCTGTTAAGAATCAGCATGGATACAGATAATGTAGACCAGTGATGAACTAAAACGCTGTAATGTATTGATGAGTATGTGTTTCACAAAATAATGACAAGACATGCAGACATATAAAATAGCTTTATTTTTTTAAAACACACAGACACCTCACATAGTAATTCACCTTTTAACTAACCAGGCCATTAAGATCACACTTGTCTTTGCTTACTGTCTAAGGGCCTTTCTCAAACCGCCCCCTACACACTCCCCCTGCGAAATGGAGTGCACTCCGTCACGGAGTCACACTCGCAGCTGAATGTAGTTCACTCCATCACGGTGAAGGGTAGGACTACAGCAGTCAGCTTTGGGATAAACTTCCCTCCCTCAGGCGGAAACAGGAAGTGTATGTTGCTATGGTTTCGAAGCGGCATCTTGCATGAGCAGCAGTTCTTGCATTGATCCAGCAATGACTGAAACATGAGCAGATGAGATCCTCCAAAAGGCGCAGAGGTTTAAGGCGTCTTTTACATTTGATTACGCAGCAGTGGAATGTGAGCCTCTGTACTTTTGTTGCTCACATTCTGTAAAAACTCTCTCTGGATATTGATGTTATTTATCTTTATTAAATTATATGAGATTGAACAAAAAAAAAAATCGTCCTTCAATGCATAATTTTATGTAAGGTCAATTTATTTAAAGTTTCCCAACATATTTTAAACCCTGGCATCATAATATTTTTTATTAACATTTTGAGACTGAACTTGACCCTTGATGGTAAGTTGGGTTTTAATTTTTAGTATGTTTTAAAGGTGCATTCAGCGATCTTCTAATCTTCTAATCTGATGCAGTATTTGCAAAATTCACCGTAATTCTCCTCTCCATCCACAAGATGTCACCACTGACAGCATGTTGAAAAAAAAATTTGGTCTCAATATACAGCCTTGACTCAGAATTTCAGCAGGTAAATACTGTGGCTCGGTCCGAGTTACCAAAACAAAGTAAACCCCCCCTCATCCAGGGGGCGATCATACTCATCGCAGATCAGACAGAGGGGAGGAGGAGTCGTAGTTTATGAAGCGTCTTGAGTTAGCGTAAGAGAGAGATACAATAGTTGCGGTAGCAATGGCTGAAAACAGCCCAAAAGAAAGAGGTCAGAGGAGTGAAAAGTGGAAAAGAAGGGCTATGACCAAAAGAGCATAGACCCGGGTCAACATTGGTGTTTCTTTCCGACGGTGGAGGGAACTCCGCGAATTGAAAGACCTGAAAACGGACGCGGATGTCGCCGTCCGTCTGCTGGATAGGTAAGCTAAGCAGCATTAGCTTCGTGGTGCTTCACATAGCAGTAGCAGCCGTCAGGCATTCATCTTATTGTCTAATCTGCCAAAATGTGCTGTTGTTGTGATGTTTTCAACAACGGCAGTCGAGTTGTCTGACCAGTCGGGGTTTCCTTAGCTACGTCAGCTACGCAGTTTCTACGGCCGTTTCCATGACGATGCACGTCAATCAGCTTTCGGGAGGCGGGTCTAAATTCGAATATAAACAAACCCTCCACTCGTTTTCTCCCACATCGCTGACTACACCTTTAATGTCAGAGAAGCAAAAGGCAGCTAGGCTATTTTTTTTCTGTACTTAGAGTTTATGAAAAAAAATCCTAAGTACATAATAAAAATAAGAAATGGCCTAAATATTAGCAGAGAACCTTTCTGCAACGATTTTAATCAGCCTATATGTATCTCAGTGCTGAAATTTGTCTAATTAACATGTCTCAGGTAATTTAAAAAATGTTTTTATCCTCGTACAATACAAATTATTTCACTTATTCCGTATCATTCTTTTCTTACTGAAGCGCTTTCATTTTTCACTCACATTTTATTAATTATTTGGTTCTAGTTACATTCCTTGTAAATATAACATATTTCATCTAACAAACTGTTTTTGGACTAATGCAGGGAAGGCCTTAATTTCATAATCAGTGACATGTACAACTAAAGTTGTAAACATCTGGATGACAATCATGAAATTGTTGTCTTACTTTAACAGAGTTTGTGCAGGCTGCGTGGAACTTACATTTGTTTGTTGCTTCCTCTATGGCTGACACCGGACGCACTTCAGCGCTGCACGTGTTCAGCGAGTCGGCATCCGTGCAGACTCGCTTGTGGAGGGTTTTACAGCCCACTACCCTTCCCTGTGAATCGGTTTTGGACAGCCCTTAATATGGCGGACCCTCCGCGAGGACGCGCAAACGGAGGGGTAGTGGGTAGGGAGAGTGTGTAGGGGGCGGTTTGAGAAAGGCCCTAACTGTCCAGTACTTTCACTGCGACAACCCAGCACTTAACCTGTAACTACTGGTCAACATCTGGAACCGGGCTGTATTATAAAGTGAAAACTTGTTGGCTTTACTTACTGTGTAACTACCCTCTACTTTACTGTAACTACTGGTCAACATCTGGAACCGGGCTGTATTATAAAGTACTCACTTGTTGGCTTTACTTACTGTGTAACCCCTCTACTTTACTGTAACTACTGGTCAACATCTGGAACCGGGCTGTATTATAAAGTGAAAACTTGTTGGCTTTACTTACTGTGTAACTACCCTCTACTTTACTGTAACTACTGGTCAACATCTGGAACCGGGCTGTATTATAAAGTGAACACTTGTTGGCTTTACTTACTGTGTAACTACCCTCTACTTTACCTGTAAGCACCCAGACCTTTTCTACGGTCATGGTAATTTAATGGTGGTTAAATAGATTAAAATGAATATATATATATATATATATATATATATGTAACCCCTTCTATTCTGTCACACTTCTGGCAGAATGATGAGACGACTCAGGATTCAGGTTCACAGCGTTTACTGCTTCCACTGCATACACAGAAATACAGGATGAGACATAGGGTGCGTGCACAGGCATCAAACACAGCTCTTGCTCCTTTCATGGGAATCCAGACAGCAAAGAGCGCGCAAGAGATTGTACAACTCTCATAAGGTGATCGTATAGTTTTTTCATCATCTACTCATACAGTGGTTTTAGCTGAGAACCTGTTTTTTCTTTTCTTAATACATATAAAAATATACAATAAATCATTACATAAATACAATATAAAGTTCATGCAAAGGCCTACTAGATCAGTAAATAACTTTTTTAACACAAAATCCATACCTGAATACACAGAAACACAGGATGAGACATAGGGTGTTTGCACAGGCATCAAACACAGCTCTTGCTCCTATGAGTCAAAACAAACACACACAGACAGTAACGTACACGTCTCCACGTGACTGATATGACGCTGGCATCGCTAACGATTTAGCGGTTTTATCACGGACGTAACAAAGTCATACTTAAAAATATTCGCACAGTGTCCGTGTCAGAAAATGTCTGTACTTTTCATATCACTGCACATCACTTGGCTCAACTTAAAACTACTGTATTGTGTGTTAAAACAAAAATATGCAGCGGAGCTGTGCATGCAACATACCTTTCATGGAAATCCAGACAGCAAAGAGAACGAGCTGCCGGTTTCACACAAAGCAAAGCCAAAATAAAAGTCTTCCTTCATAAACTAATAAAGTAGAGCCTTGCATGTAAATACAAAACGTGAACATTTTCCAAAATGAAAACAGATTTAAAAAAAAACCACAATGTAGGAACATTACAAAGAATTTTGACAAACTTCACACAAAAAAATACATACTCGTTACATACTCCTCCCCTGAATTCGGCAAAATTTCACAACATAGTAGTGGTAGCGGTCACATCCAGAGTGAAACCAAAAGTTTCCCCACCATATCTCATAAGCAAAACACTGAATGAATAACACACGTTGTCAACAAAAATGTGCCATGTCAAGCCACAAGGCCCTTCAATAAAGAACCCAGGAGGGAAGTGCCAGCTGTATCACAATCCCTTTACTGGTGACATAAAAAGTGCCTGTATACACTCCCTAAATTCAATCAAAGAACTACGCAGCTCAGAGATATAGACATAGACAGGGGGGATTAAGACATCCTCACAATCACACACAACTTAAGGCAAGGTGTTCACACTAAAAACAGAACTGGCCCATGTCCTGAACATGTTGGACCGAGCCCGCAGGGTCTGAACATTCATAGACTGAATAAGCCGGTTAACAGGCCGAACAAACCGACCAGCCCTTGTACTGTAGAGCTGTGATGGTGCAGCATGGGAACCATCTGGAGCACATCCAAGGTCGTTTGGTCCACTGGGAACCCCAACAGGAACACTCAAGGAAGGGGTAGGGGAAATGGAGCGACTAGGGCCAGGGGTTTGACCACTCAGGTTACTCATCTCAGAGGCGAGCATAGCAGGGTCAGTGGACAAGGCTTTGGGAGAAACATGTCCATCCACACATGTGCGTACAGGGTCACAACTAGAGCTGCAACTATCGAGTATTTTTGGAATCGAGTACTCTGTCAATTATTTCTTCGAGTACTCGAGTACTCTAACAAAATATACTTTTTTGTTTTTAAACAAATAAATCAATTGTATACAATGCAAAATGCTAGGGCTTTCAAAATGAGCAACCAAATGCCGTTTATTCCTCAGAAAAGGGTTTTTATTTTAACAACTTTCAAAGTTTAAACCAGTACTGGCTTAAAACAAAGCCAATACAATACTGATTTACAAAGCAGTAATATAATTCTGCAATTATATTTGTGAAGTGTGTTCTGGAGAGCATTGTGTAGTTTGGATTGAAATCCTTGATCATGTTCTTAAATCCTGTGTCCTCCACCATGGAAAGAGGACTCATGTGTGTGACGAGCATATTTGAAATGCTGTAATGGTAATGGTTGCAGCCCTAACAACGTGCTATCATGCTAAGCTACGTGCCAGGCTAAGTCAGTTTGACATCAGACACACTGCACTGTTTTCTTTTCGTCCCTTCTTGTAGTGACCACACACTTGGGACACTCGCTGCCGCTTCTTCTGTGGACTCTCTCCTTTCTGTCCCTCTCTTTTCTCTTCCTTCATGATTTTACAAGCCGCGCAGCAGCGGAGGTAGCATGCGCGTTGTGCCACAGAAATGACCGTCCGTGTCAAACACCGTGCACTGTATAGTACTCCAGATATATATTTATATCAGTGGCGATTGCTCTAAGACTGCAAGGGAAGCTCAGCTTCCCCTAAAATGTCCCCCAAAAAAGTGGTGATATGTACTGCTGTGTGTACATTTCATTGACTAAATATGCGCTAGAATACCTTCATCTTTTGTTTAGAATCAGCTACTTATCACAGGTAACTGGCGCGACTTCCTTCTCAGTCATCCCCGCAGCGTCTCAGTGCTTCAACACAGTCGGACGCTGAGCGTCTTCAGACTTCAGCGCTTAAATATAGAGTGGGTTGTTCCACTGTGGAAACTGGACGGTCATTGGATAAACGCTGGGCTTTGTCCCGCCCATCGGACGCTCAGCGTCTCTGGGGGTCTATGAGGCAGTGGGCTGGCCTGGACGCTCAGCTTCTGCATGATGATTGGATGATCTGTCTGAGGCGAATCCTTTTTGATTGACAGTGAAATGAGCCAATCAGCGATCTTGAAGGCTCACCCTTCACCGTGTATCTTCTAAGTTTTACATTCAGTTGTTCTGGACTGATTCGGAGGATTTGTCGGTCACCAGCGACTTTATCCTTCTTAAAAACGACTAGCGTTGTGTTTGAAGATTCTCTCCTGCCACCTTTTCTTTTCACCAACGAGCAGCTGTGGCTGGGGAGCTTCTCTCCCTCTCACTCACGCTCACAGCCTGTCAAACAGTGGTCTCACGTAGCAGCTCCAGCTGCTAGCAAGCTGCACGTCATGACAGATAGTATGAATGTTGGAGACCAGATTTTGGAGAGGCCATCTGATAGTCTTCCTTACGAAGAGAAAATTAGAGTCAAACAGCAGGGCAGATCAACTCCTAAGATTGATTTAGTGCAAAAGGTGGGGAAAAGTATCAGGTCTTTTCAGCATTCCTGGTATAACAAGGTGAGCTGGCTCACTGTAAGTGCTGTCACAAATAAAATGTGTTGTCTGGTCAAAAGTGGGTTTTGGGGAATAAAATCCCAGGAGACACCTAGTTGGTACAACAGGGTCACAGATCATTTACATAAATAAATAAATTTATGATGTAGGCCAGAAAAAAATGAGCTTCCCCTCCCTGACTGACCAGCAGCCGCCACTGATTTATATGTATAATTATATATTAAACGAGGCTTCGAGGCACAAAATTTAATTCGAGGATATTTTGTAATCGAGTACTCGCGAATATTCGAGGAATCGTTTCAGCTCTAGTCACAACCTGTTACTGGTTTCTCCACTGCAGACAGAACAACTGAAGGTGGCAGATCCAGGGTCATCACAGGAATCTGAGACACCCAATGTTGGGTACGAGCAGTATTGTCCACTGCAAAGCTGGCCCGCGTGAGTTGGGCAGAGACAGAATCCACGACATCATGTTCACTGTGCCCACTAGTTGGCATGAGGACACTTTCAGACTGAGGGGGAGGGGCAGAAGGGAAATCTATAGCTCCACTCACACTGGGATCACAAGAAGAGTGCAAAGAGGCCACATCAAGCTGGGTGGAGGACTCATTTGGGACTCTGACAGCATCACCCACATCAGGAGCAGAAGAGGAGACCAGCGAAGCAGACTCTTCAACTTCAGGCAGTACTGGCAAGAAATTCACACACAGAAGCAAGTTGCGGTGGACAATCTTTGACTGGCCGGAGACTGGATTACGAACCTCAAAGGTGTGGTTCTGAGGGTTGCTGCTGACCACAGTATAAACAACATCACCCCATCGGTCCGCCAACTTCTTGCGATTTCTCTCTGCCTTGTTAGCCAACAAGACCCTGTCGCCGGGTACAATCTCCACCCCCTTGACCCTACGGTTGTACACATCAGTCTGCTGTTTCTGTTCAACACTGACATTCTTCTCTGCCAGCAACATAGCCTCATGGAGATCCTTCCTCAAGTCCTCAACATAACTTGGGAACGAAGCTTGGCTGTCATCTCTTAGGGCAGACTTGAAAAGAACATCGACTGGCAGCTGAGGAATACGACCAAACATTAGGTAGAATGGAGGGAAACCTGTTGTCTCATGAGTGGTGCTGTTATACATGAGGGTTAAGGTGTGTAACATTTGAGGCCAGGCTTGTTTAGCACGAGGGGGGAGAGTCCTGATCATGTTTCCCAAGGTATGATTGAACCTTTCAGATGATCCATTCCCCATCGGATGATAAGATGTTGTGCGAGATTTCTTGACACCTGAAACCTGAAGAAGGGCCGCTATCAGTTCACTCTCAAAGTTCGCACCTTGATCAGAGTGGAGTCTCTCTGGGAAACCATAGTAGCAGAAAAAGTTGTCCCACAACCTCCGTGCTACCTGTTTGGCTGTTTGGTCAGGGCAATGGAAGGCATGAGACAACCTCGTAAAGTGATCTGTCACGACCAGTACATCAACGCTGCGGTTCTTTGAATCCTCTGCAGACCAAAAGTCTATGCACACCAATTCCATCGGCGCTGTGGTCTTGATGCTTTCAAGAGGCGCACGGCCATCTGGCTCAGGTGTTTTGCCCATCACACATCGGGAACAGCGCTTGACATGCTCTCTTACATCACGCTCCACAGAACTCCAGTAGAATCTCTGCTTCACAAGAAAGTATGTCCTGTCTTGGCCTTGGTGACCTGCATCATCGTGACATCCACGCAGAGCATCATCCCTTAGTGACACAGGAACCACGTATTGATGTCTCTTCTTTCCAGTGACTGGGTCTTTGGATATACGGTAGAGTATACCATCCATGACTGCTAACTTATCCCACTGCCTTAGTAGTCTCAAAGCAGTCACAGGTTCATTAGGCCTCTCCCTCCTTGACGGTCTGCGATGGCGCTGAACATAGTGCAGCACTCTTGCCAAGTCAACATCACTTCGCTGCTTTTCTCTGAGGTCTTGTTTGGAAATAGATGGCAATGTGTCTTGGCCAAAGGACATGATACTCTGAACGTGATTGACCAGCACTGCAGATCTGAGTCTCGCAGCTGTGTCCCAGCTATTGTGGCAATCCAGGAGGGCTGAAACCTCTGCCTTAGACAGCGAACAGACAGAGGGTGTCACCACAGCAGGCTGAGATCCCCCACCTCCTTGGGAGACTTTGTGAGTCGCTTGACAAACATTCGACCCCCTGAAGGCCTGTTGAACATCCCCTCCAGACAAAGCTGCCGTCTCCCTCAGCAGATGTTCATACGGCTCGCTGATCAGGCGTTCTCCAACACTCCTCCCAACAAATGGCTTCCTACTGAGGGCATCAGCAACTACATTTTTGGGCCCAGGGATGTATTTTATGTCAAAATCGTAGGCGGCTAGCTTAGAGACCCATCGTTGCTCGACTGCATCTAGTTTAGGCTTGGTGAGGATATGAGCCAATGGGTTGTTATCTGTCCAGGCAGTAAAAGCGTGCCCCTTCAGCCAGTGACTGAACTTTTCACGGACTGCCCATCTCAATGCCAGAAACTCCAAACGGTGGGCGGCGTAGTTCCTCTGGGCCTTGTTCAGGGACTTGCTAGCAAATGCTATAGGGCGAGCACGGTCTTCGCCTGGAGCGATCTGTGAGAGCACAGCACCCAACCCATCAGTAGATGCATCGGTGGACAGAATGAATGGCCTGGAGAAATCAGGATGAGCTAACACAACATTGTCGAGCAGGGCATCCTTCAGACTCTGAAGAGCATGGTCACATTCTGGTGTCCAGTCCGCAGCAGTGAGCTTTCTGTAGACACACATGCGTTTACGCTTCTTCCCATTTGCGTCCTTGCTGATCTTTGTACCTGCTGTTAGCTGGACTAGAGGCTTGGCCAGTGTAGAACAGTGTGGAATAAAGCGCTGGTACCAGTTTACTAGACCCAGAAACGATTTGATCTTACTGGGGCACGGGGTCTGACCATCTGGGGACATCAAGTCAGATTTTGAAACTTGCTGAATGACATCCACTTTAGCAGGGTCTGTTGACACACCACTGCTATCAACAACATGGCCAAGGAAATGGACAGAGCGGCGTAGAAAGTGGCGCTTCTTTGGTGCGAGCTTGACGTTATGCTCACGCAACCGCTCAAAGACTCTTTCAAGCCTAACCACTGCTTCCTCCTCACTGGGTGCAAAGACCAGCAGATCATCCAAATAACATAGAAGGCTCATGAAGTTCATGTCCCCAAATATCTTCATCATCATCCGCATGAAACTCCCCGGACTGTTGCAAAGCCCCTGCGGAAGTCTATTGTACTCATGCAAGCCAACAGGAGAGGCAAATGCAGTGAACTTCTTGCTGTCTTCGTCCAGAGGAATGTTGTAGAATCCGGACGTGAGGTCCATGGTGCTGAACAGCGCGTTCCCTCCCAGTGCAGCGAGGCAGTCCTCCTGATGAGGTAAGGGGAACGCATCCTTCACTGTCCGGGCGTTGAGCCAGCGAAAGTCAGTACAAATGCGCAGCTCTCCGTTTCTCTTCCACACAAGGACCAGCGGCGAGGCAAACTCACTGGTTGACTTTCTGATAATGCCTTTCTCCTCCATTTCATCTAAAGTTGTCCTGAGCTTTTGATAGTGCGCAGGAGGAATGCGTCTGTAAGGGAGCTTAAAAGGCCTGTCATCCATTAGGTGGATCTTGTGGACAAAGTCCTTCACCTCGCCACAGTCGAGCTTGTGCTTGGAGAAGATGTCAGAATATTTCAGGGTGAGTTCACACATCTTCCTCCTACAATCATCTGACACCTCGCATGAGTCGAGATCCAGGTCACTTAAGCCTTGTTTCTCTAGTTCCTCAGCTCTGCCAGCTAGATCAGACAGGTCTCCCTCCACAACATGCTGACTGTTAGACTTCAAACATGACTGTTCAGCTGGCTGAAGCTCTTCAACAGCCAAGCACGGATACACATCCGCCAGCTTTGCATTCCTCTTGATGGTTATTGGCTTGTCTGTGGGGTTTATGACCTTCACGGGGACCCAACCATCACCCCAAAATGGTGTAACCACTCTGCCAACAAGAATGTTTCTCGAGATGGAGCGAGATTTTGTTGGCTCAACCACCACAGTGCAGCCAGGAGGTCCACGTGATTTTCCTGGGAGCTTGCCCCACACCAGGTGTTCGTGTCCAGGCAGAAGTGTTACAGCACTGTTGAGTTTGACCGTTCCCACAAAATCAGGTACATCTTCATCTGCCCACTGATTGATGCCAGTAAGCATAGCAAGGAACTCATCATGTTCCCCAGCATCTGAACCAGCCGGCTTGGAGATCATCTCCCAGTACTTATGCGAAGTTTTAAATCTGCGTGTCAGGTACTTGATCACATTTGTCCCAATGACGAGCTCATCCAGCTGACCAGGAACAACAAGAGTAGGCACAAGCATCTTACATCCATAAACCTCAAGCTCCAAATCACAAACTCTTTTGACACATGCCCTCTGCCCTCCACAACCAATCAGGACAATATCCAGATCCTGTCCATCACCACAATCCAAAACACCAGCATCAATGAGCCTCTGCTCCACAGCCTCACTCACAGAACAGGCCATAGAACCCGAGTCCAGCATGGCATTCACTGCTTCACATTCACTGACCACAACTGTTGTGTAAAACAAACTGTCGCTGGTGCTCAAACGCTGAGTGTTCTGAAGGATGACTTTCTTGGTAGCAGGTAAACTCTCACAGACTGACTCATATAATGACAGCAGATCATCATTAAGGTTGAGGGAATCATCACTAAAGCCCACACTGCCCCTCTTCAAGCATGGGCTATGCCGTTTAACTGGTTGGAAGACTGGCCAGACTGGTGGACAGACTGAGGCGTGGCAGGAGGAGTGATGTTGGGGCACTGGAGCTTCATGTGACCAGGCTGATGGCACATGAAACATAGACGATGAAGCTGACAGTGGCCAACTGTAGTATGAGAACTGTCATTGCAAACCTCGCAAACTTTGGGGGCTGAGATTCTCTTCTTCTTGGAAGATGTGTTGCTGCTCCAAGAAGTAGGAGGTCTAGCAGAGGCAGAACACTTACTCAACAGGTCACCAAGCATTGTAGACATCTTATCCACATCAGCCTGTATCTTTGCAAGATCCACACTGGGTTGAAGCTGGGTCTGGCCAACACTCTGTCTGTTGCAATGTAGTGAAGCCTCAGGCTCAACTCTGCCCACCTCCTGAATGCTTTCATCCACCACAGCAACAGCCTGCCTGGTGACACGTTCCCCAACGGGAGCACTGGGTCTGGACTTCACCTCTTTTTGGTATTCGTCGATCCTCTCCTGGACCTCTTTCACTGACCAGCTGCTTGCCAACTTGCTCTTGAAGACAACAGACAGAGCAGGTTCGTTACAGTGTCTCACAAACATAAGAGCAACTTCCTTCGTCAGGTCACCCATGCTCCTCCCCTGACGCTGGAGACACTCCTCCGCTGCATCAGCTGCCTTGTTAAGACGCACCCAGTAGTCAATAGGACTCTCACGAACTCTTGGAAGCGTGCTGTAAAAGTCTGAGAGTGGCATGCAGGAATGTGACAGGTCGCTGAAATGTTGTTTCAGGATGGCATAAATCGTGTCAGGCTTTCAATCAACACTGAGTGATGGGTCACTGCGTAAACCAATCCTCACCACATCTTTGGCCCTCCCCATGAGCTTGCTCATTATCTCATCAGGCTGATCGGCAATACTAACACCCCTCTTCTTCAGATATATCGAAATCAAGTCAAGCCATTCATGCTCAGTGCACTTATCTGTGGAGTCGCCACGGAACACAGGGTGTTCCCTACCATCAGACTTGAGAACCATGTTGAGCTGAGACAGATCCACTGTCGTTCCGCTAGCCTGCACACTTCCAGCACCTCTGCTCCGGTCGCCAACGGCCTCTCTCTCTGACAACAACCTGGCTGTGACTGAATCCCCAATATGTTTGCCCAACTCAGTGATCAGAAAACAGAGCTGATGAATAGTACTGTCGGCGCCAGTCAACTGAGGTTCAGAGGTACAGGGCAGAGGGGCCTGACCAGCAGGATTGGGGTGAACTGGGGTGGAGGTGTAAGGGGACTGAGCACCAAGGACTGACTGAACTGGCCCAAGGGTGTAAGGGGTTTGGGGGGCACCAGGGCGGGGCTGAGACTGAGTGGAGTGGCATACAGATGAGGTACCATCAGTAACAATATGTTTAACCCCACACTCATCAGTACCACGAGAGACCCCCCTCCCACAGCCCATAGAAGAGGAAAAACCATGAAAGGGCACTGAACCAGAAGGCAAAATCATCCCCCTACCAAAACTCAACCCAGGGCGTACATCAATGCCCATAGGGTCCGCCCCCTGAAAATTAATAACTGTATCGTCAGCCATACGATAAATAACCACACACTAAATCAGCAGTGAAACATAAAACAAGTGCCCAAAAAAAAGAAAATTTAACAAAAAAACAGTGTTTGAATGTTTACAGTACCCCTCTTTAGACTGGAAATAACACTTTAACATATGCAAAAAAAACCCCAAAAATAGCCCGAAATGTAAAACAATAAGTGCTCAAAATAGAAAACTTAAAATAAACAGTGTCTCGAAGTCCATAGAGCCCCTCTTAAAACTGGTAATACACTGCAATGCAACAGCGAAACCTGAACAATAGCTCAAAACTCCGAGCCAGTTGGACCACACTCCGCCAGAGGATGAATCGGCTGTAGGCTGACCCTCTCAGTCCACGAGGTCACGGCACCAGATGTAACCCCTTCTATTCTGTCACACTTCTGGCAGAATGATGAGACGACTCAGGATTCAGGTTCACAGCGTTTACTGCTTCCACTGCATACACAGAAATACAGGATGAGACATAGGGTGCGTGCACAGGCATCAAACACAGCTCTTGCTCCTTTCATGGGAATCCAGACAGCAAAGAGCGCACAAGAGATTGTACAACTCTCATAAGGTGATCGTATAGTTTTTTCATCATCTACTCATACAGTGGTTTTAGCTGAGAACCTGTTTTTTCTTTTCTTAATACATATAAAAATATACAATAAATCATTGAAAAAATACAATATAAAGTTCATGCAAAGGCCTACTAGATCAATAAATAACTTTTTTAACACAAAATCCATACCTGCATACACAGAAATACAGGATGAGACATAGGGTGCGTGCACAGGCATCAAGC
Organism: Scarus forsteni; assembly: GCA_036419115.1. NCBI lineage: Eukaryota > Metazoa > Chordata > Actinopteri > Labriformes > Labridae > Scarus > Scarus forsteni. The sequence goes on from JAZDUH010000386.1 coordinate 390,941, forward strand.
ACAGCTCTTGCTCCTATGAGTCAAAACAAACACACACACACAGTAACGTACACGTCTCCACGTGACTGATATGACGCTAGCATCGCTAACGATTTAGCGGTTTTATCACGGACGTAACAAAGTCATACATAAAAATATTCTCACAGTGTCCGTGTCAGAAGATGTCTGTACTTTTCAAATCACTGCACATCACTTGGCTCAACTTAAAACTACTGTATTGTGTGTTAAAACAAAAATATACAGCGGAGCTGTGCATGCAACATACCTTTCATGGGAATCCAGACAGCAAAGAGAACGAGCTGCCGGTTTCCGTCACAAAGCAAAGCACGACCCTTCAAAATAAAAGTCTTCCTTCATAAACTAATAAAGTAGAGCCTTGCATGTAAATACAAAACGTGAACATTTTCCAAAATGAAAACAGATAAAAAAAAAACAGAATGTAGGAACATTACAAAGAATTTTGACGAACTTCACACAAAAAAATACATACTCGTTACATATATATATATATGTATATATATATATATATATATATGTATATATATATATATATACATATATATAAAACTCTGAATTGGTCCTTTAAAATCAAGTGGTGAGCAGCAAGTTAAAACCAAGGAGACGACAATAAGATTGCTGTTAAAACCAGATTTTTTTCAAATTAAAAACTGTTTTTTAAAACACAAGCAGGTGGGTTTAAAATGGAGCAGGCAACTGTCCTCTACAGGATGCAAAGTCTATTAAAAAGGGTTAAAACGCCAGCCAGCAGTTAGGGTCCTTCCTCTTCCCTTGCTCCTCCAGTGACAGACAGGACCTCAGCCAAGGACACCTGTAATTAAGAAGAAACAGTGGCAGTGGGGGTGCACAACGAAATACAGGCAGAGTGACCTCTTCCTCTTAAGCCAGAGTGCTACTACAGCGAAGAATACTTACGCGGCAGGCAGAGCTCCTCACTCTGCTCCGCTGTTGTAAGGACGCGTCGTAACACTCTGGACTTTCCTTCTCAGCTGGACTCTGCTCGGCAGCTGTCTGCTCCGCTGTGCTCGGCTGCTCCTCGTGTTGCGTCCTCTCAGTGCCACCCCGTTTGTGCTCCTTCCAGCGTTCTCCCACTTCCAGGTGTGCCACAGGTTAAATTGTCCCCTCTCTACTCTGATTGGCCAAAGACCAGTTCCGTTCTCCAGCCCCAATCGGAGCCTCTTGGGGTAATAAAGTGCTCTACAGGTGCAGGCTATCAAGATTAAGAGCGTCCCAGCAGGAAGTAATTAAAAAAAATACTAAAAACATGCTATAAATAAACTAAAAACAATTTAAACAATCACACAAAATATAAAAACATGCAGAATAAAAACACAAAATAAAACCAACACATCTGCCGTGCGACAGTAAGACACGGGAAACTACACTGTAAGACTCCAGGACTTACACTGTAAGACGCGAGCGTAACTACCCCATAAATACCGCAAATTGTCACGGTACATGTGTGAGAGTTACCCCAACAGTTGAGGAAACTACACTGTAAGAGACGGGAAACTACACTGTAAGACGCGGGCTGTAATCTAAAGTGCTACCCAATATAATTATCAGGTTTTCACAATTATCAGGTTATTACAATATAAATTATCACGTTTTTACAATATAACAAACTATCACGTTATTACATGAAACATTTCATGTTTTTACAATAAAGATTATCACTTTATAACGTAAAAAATATATTGTTCTAACAATAAACATAACACGTTATAACGTGTTACTGATCAAGTTTTATTTATATAGGGTGGCAGCAATATGCTTACGTACCTCTGGACCCTCTTGTAGCTTTTAATGATCTTTTAATTTGCAGTGGTTTTGAGGTCAAGTTTTTGCTGGAATTTTTGTTTGTTTTACCCTGAGCAATATGACTTAAAAAGGTCTCAGGGGGTTTCGATAACATTTTTAGGGAATGTTGCTCATGGCACAGGAAGAAGTGATTAGATATGGTAGTGAGATGAATCTGGATCTGGATCCAAGAATTTTTGGAAGGCTCTGTCCACATCGCAGGAAAGATTCATTTATCAAATCTTCATAAATAACTTGAATAAACAAATAATGAACAACAAAGAATGTCAGGATTGCCTCTGTGGGGATTTGTGCTCTCTGAGCACTTCTAGCTCAGTGTATTTTTAGTCTGAATGTCAGAAATATGAAAAGAGCTGAGTTGTTCCTTCTCCGATGTTTTTACAAGACCATTTCTTTGCCTTAATTCTCGCTGGTATAGTTATTCTTGATGACTGCTTGAGTATGTTGATTGATTTTTATTTGATTTTCATCCCCCCATAACAAACATCCAACCAAAGTTTCAGTAATTTCAGTCTTTCTCTTCTTCATACCTTGACATATTTTTAGTCCTTTTATTTTAAACATGTTTTTAAATGAGGAAAGTGAAATACACCTTTTTAATTCACTGTCACAACTATTCCAGAAAAGAACACCTCTAACAGAAACACATTTGTGCTTTAAATTTGTGCTCATCTATTTTCTTTCATCAGTTCCCTTCAAATCATATCAACTCTCTGATTTCAAACAGCTTGAGTAAATTATTTTCTGCATTTCACATTATCTGTGCTGTTTTTAATACAAATTTAACATACATTTAATTACACTAAATCATTACATTTATGTGCATTTAAATTAATAAACCAAATGTTGGTTGATTTAATTAGAATTTATAGACTTTTTGCTTATCAAAAATAGGAAGTGTGTTTGTTTTGAATGTATCTTCCCATGTATGTCCAAGCAATATTCACAACCACTAGTTTTCAAAAGACCTTTAAGTCTATGCATGCAAAATACCCCTGATTTAGCTGTATTCTCCCTCTTTCTGAGACACTGTCATAGCTCCTACCTCTTTTCGGCTCTCTGGCTGACTATGATCGGTTTAAAAGATCATCTCTTGTGAACCAAAAAGACTGAGCCTAAAAGGACACTGGGGATCCCACTTGTTTCAGAGCAATCCTTTCAGTCAGGCTGTAGAAATACACTTTAGGTACTTTTCCTTTGGTAATATCTGCTCAACTTGTTTATGGTATCTCTTTAACGTAGGCAGGATTGTCACAGCATGGCACCATGAAACTACCTTGACAGTCTCAATAGAAAAGCAATAGCAGCTGATTACAGAATAAAACAACATGGACACACTAAAAAGAGAACGAAGGATACCGGTATACACTTTTAGCTGAATTTTGTTTAACTCTCTTAATCTGCATTATATGTGTTTTGCTCCATTTTATTTCAGTAGTTTTTATCTTATGTTTTAACACTTTAATGTATTTAATTTTATTGTTTTGGTTTTGAAACAGTTCTATTTGAATCAACTTTTAGTATCTTTTTGCCTTTATTTTCTCCACCAAGGAGGTTATGTTTGTTTGTTTGTTTGTTTGTTTGTTTGTTTGTTTGTTTCTCTGTTAGCAACATCCTCAAATGTTATGGACGGATTTCGTGGAAATTTTCAGGAAATGTTCGGATTGGGAGGAGGACCAAATGATTAGATTTTGGGAGTGATCTGGATCACCATTTAGATGAGTCCTCTGACTCTCACCTGCTTGTGTTGAATGTACAATTTTTGTGCTCCATTTTTTGTATGAAAAGTGCTTTATGATAGTATACTTACATACTGTCAACAGGGCAATTGAAGTCCATCACTGACAAAAAACAAAAAGACTTAGCATCGACAGGTCAGCATATAAACCTGAGTATAAACATTGTTGACTGTTTTCTCACAGCTCATATTTGTGGCTTTTTTGTTGCAGTAAAACTGAGTTCACACCAAACGCAACTTTGCTACCATAATTGCGTCATCCACTGAAGTCGCGTCATGTGTCCATAAAAACCTAATTTTGGTCACAGTGATGATATCATATATATCGACCACAAAACACTGCAGCTGATGACCTGCAGCAGCATCGTCTGTGAAGTCTCTGCGGTCCATCTAGGAGGTACTAATGTCTTCACTGACTGTTTCCCACATGAACATAGATTGTTACTCTGTAAGCTGGATTGAAAAATATTTTGTCACAGGTTACGTCACACACCTACACAACGCTGATTGGCTTTTGCCGTACAGCCACACACTAAACTTCCTGAAAAGATGAACTGTTTTGACTTTTGTAACAGAGTGACGAACCACCAGGTCACTTTGATTGCAGATATCAGGTCGCGGGAGGGCTGGTCCCGCCCCTTTGCAGCTGTACATTGACTTTACATGGAGAGTGATTGCCTAGTTTGCGAAGTATCGTTTGGTGTGTAGGCCACTCAAAGAGCTCAGCTCAGCTCACTTGGAGCCTCAGCAGAGGGGATATAAAAAAAAACTCTGCCTGGTTAAAAGTTCAATTTCTGATGGAAACCCAAAAAACAACTAAGTAGTTGGGGAGGTAGTGGAAATACTAGCTTCACTTTTATCTCTTATACTCATTGCAGATATGCAGCTTTAAGAGGCTGCAGCTATTATTTCCTGCCCTAAGATTATGTTTTTTTTATTTTAAAGGTCAAAAGGTCAATCCAAAAACACAATCCTGACAGGACGGTGGCGATTCCTGTGAGGCCTCAGGTGGTGAGGCCCTCTGACAAAGTGTTCGCCCCTCACTCTGCAGATCCTCCCTCGATCACTAAGAAGCGTGTCATCTGAAGCTCCAGAAACAATAACATTCTCGCACCCTGACTTCTTTTGGTCACCCACAGCCCCTCCTCTGACCACCCGCACAAAAGCTCAAGGAGGGAAGGGGAAAAAAAATCCCCTTGATAAGGCTATGCTGCTGAGAATACTTCCAGAGGCCCCTCTCCATTTGTTCAGCTGCAGGATGGAAAAGTACCAGGCTCGAGCCCGTCACCCACACACCCATCGACCCACCCACTCACTGACCGGCGTGTATGGTGGCGCATGTCATCCTCTGAGCTGCAGCTCTATCTCTGTGCAGAATTAACCCAACTCAATTTGTGAAAACAGCTGGCGCATGACGATTCATCAGATAAATCTTTGTTTGTGCAAACACTCACGAGGGAGGACTTCTCATCATGAGGGATGACACAGCAAAAAAAAACAGGATAGTGAGGGAAGGTTCCTGAGACAGAACATAGAGAGGTCATTCAAGTCTCCTGCTCTACATATCATTATAAAACAGCAACTCATAGTGAGGAAGCAAACACTGTTACCTGTTGCCTCAAATATCTCCTTCAGTTTTTATTTGGCCATGGAACCAGGGTTGGGTTAGAACTGAAATTGGCACATGTCCTTTGCAATTAGAAAATTAAAGTTAAATTTCACAGTTGATGTGTGTTTTCATAGAAAGGTGTCCAACTTTACATTTTTAACAGTCTAAAGCTCTTGTGGGCTCATATGCACTCTGACCTCAATGCATTTGAGTCTGCAGGGTTTCAGTGCTTAAGTTTTCAAGGGATATGCCAACTTCTTTTTCTTTTTGTGTCTTGCATCACTCTAAGCCTGTAATGATCACTGTTTTTCGTTGTCAAGTTACCCATTTTGTCGTCCTGTTTTATGTTGATTCATGTGTTCCTGTTTTATTTTGTTACTCACACCTCTTTCCTGTCTCCGCAGGGTCACTTCCTGTTCCGGCTTGTCACCCCTGTTCCCTGATTGTCCCTTCCCAGCTGTGTCCAATCACCCCTCATTACCTCTTGTATTTAACCTCCTGTCTCCCCTTGTCTTGTGCCGGATTGTTAGCTTTCAGTATCTTTCTAGGCGTTCTACCCCAAGTCATAGTCTTGTCTTTTGAAACCCCTTTTGTCTTTTGGATCACGTTTTTTGCCTCATCCCTTTTGGTACCTCTGCCTTGGACTTCTGCCTGATCTTTTGTGTGCTGACTTTTGGACTGTCTGAGAACCTGTTTTTGTGTATCATACCTTGGACCAAATTAAATACCCTGAACTCTGCCTTCGTGTCATCGTCTTCTTTTTGAGAGTTTTGCCATTGTTCATGACAGAACAATCTGGCCATAACATGCTCTCAAATGACGATGATCCGGTTCGCCAGGCGCTACGTGCTTTGGGGCAAAGAGTAGCTCATCAGGAGGAACAATTGACTGCTCTTTTTGCTCATACTAAGGAGCTGAATGAGTGCCAGGAAGCCATGCTGGTCAACCTCCACACCCAGCTCAGTACTCTCACTGCCGCCCTGCAGAGGGAGCCACAGGTTGCTCAGACCCATCCAGTCCCTGACTCCGTTCCTGCTCCAAAGGTACATCCGGGTCCGTCTCCAGAGCTAACACCGACTGTCTCGACTTCGTCATGTCTACAACTGTCAAGACCCGAAAAGTTTTCTGGGGATTCCGGTGATGTGGGGCCTTTTTTGACCCAGTGTGAATTACACTTTGACCTGCAGGCTTCAGCCTTCCCCACGGAGAGGTCGAAGATAGCCTACGTCATTTCCCACCTCACCGGAAGAGCGGAGGTATGGGCTACCGCTGAATGGAGCTGGCGTTCCAGTGTGTGTGCTTCACTCGCTTCGTTTTCTACAACACTCACCCAAGTTTTCCAGCGAACAGCTCCGGGCAGAGAAGCATCCAGCTCACTCCTCGCTCTAAGACAAGGTACACGCCGAGTCACAGATTACGCCATAGAGTTCCGCACGCTGGCCACTGATTGTGGATGGAACACGGCGGCGCTCACCGATGCCTTTTTCAGCGGCTTAGCGCCTCAGATAAAAGACTCTCTCATCCCACTCGACTTACCTGCAGAGTTGGATCCCCTCATCGCCCTCGCCGTGAAGATTGATCGTCGTCTCGCCGACAGAGAAAGGGAGAGAGGACGCCCTCATCTCCGCGCTTCACCGCCGCGCCGCGGGGGGTATCCTTCCGCGTCACAATCTCATCATGGAAGATTCTCCTCCGCTGCCTCTGCTCCACCTGAACCTCCTACGGAGGAACCCATGCAGCTGGGCCGCACCCGTCTAACCCCCGAAGAGAGACAGAGGAGGCTTCGTGATGGGAGGTGCTTTTACTGTGGACTTTTAGGACATATGGTTAATGACTGCCATGTCAAGGGTGCCCGCAGACCGGTTCAACCATCATTAAGGGTGAGTCATAGTGTGACCATTAATAATCCTGCCCATATTGAACCTCAAGTACTGTTAAAATCTGACAATCACACTACAAACTGCCCTGTGTTTATTGACTCTGGCTCAGATGCTAACCTGATTCATCCATCTCTTGCTAGGATGTTAGATCTGAGAATGTTTCGACTCCCCCAGGCTCTGGAAGTTAAAGCAGTTGATGGCTCTCCCCTGGGCAGCATTACCCACAGGACCCAGGCAGTTGAGATAATTTTCCCAGACTCACACACAGAGCAATTAAGTTTTCATGTACTAAGATCCATGACTCATAATTTAATTTTTGGGCACCCTTGGCTGACTAAGCACAACCCAAGACTGGACTGGTCTACAGGGCAGGTTCTCGCCTGGGGTCCCAAATGCCTGGAGACCTGCTTTAAGCCCCACCGTAAATTCAAAGAACCTCTTAAGAACTCTGCTGACCTGACTAATGTCCCCAAATGTTACCACGATCTGGCTGAGGTTTTTAATAAGGCTAAAGCTTCAAGTTTGCCTCCCCATAGACCTTATGACTGTGCTATCGACCTTTTACCAGGCACCATGCCCCCTCGGGGAAGACTGTTCTCTCTTTCAGCCCCTGAACGGAAAGCCATGGACTCGTACATCCAAGAATCATTGGAAGCTGGGATCATCAGACCCTCCTCATCACCTGCTGGGGCTGGATTCTTCTTTGTCGAAAAGAAAGATAAGTCCCTTAGACCTTGCATCGACTACAGGGGGGTTAATGACATTACGGTAAAGAACAGATACCCACTTCCATTGATTTCCTCTGCTTTCGAGTTGTTAAAAGGTTCTAAGCTGTTCACCAAATTAGATCTAAGGAATGCTTACCATTTAGTACGTATCAGAGAAGGGGACGAATGGAAAACTGCCTTCAACACCCCTAGTGGCCATTATGAATATCTCGTCATGCCCTTTGGTCTCACAAATGCTCCTGCGGTTTTTCAAAACCTAGTCAATGATGTGCTCAGGGACATGCTCAATGTTTTTGTCTTTGTTTATCTAGATGATATCCTGATCTTTTCACCCGATGAGGAAACTCACCAGGAACATGTCAGACGTGTGTTACAGAGGTTACTGGACAACCAGCTGTACGTCAAGGCTGAGAAATGTGAGTTCCACAAAGCCACAGTTTCCTTCCTGGGCTTTGTTATTTCTGAGGGTGAGATCAGGATGGACCCCGAGAAGATTCAGGCTGTAACAAATTGGCCCACCCCTAGATCTAGAAAAGAGGTTCAGAGATTTTTAGGGTTTGCCAATTTCTACCGAAAATTTATTAGAAACTTCAGTTCACTAGCTTCTCCATTGCATAAGTTATCATCCCCACAGGAAGAGTTCATTTGGTCTCCTCTCTGTCAAGAAGCATTTCAAAAACTTAAGGACCGTTTCACCACTTCTCCCATCCTCTGTCTACCTAATCCTGACCATCAGTTTATTGTAGAGGTAGATGCTTCTGATATAGGAGTAGGGGCCATCCTTTCCCAAATTAGCCCTCAGGATGGCAAACTTCACCCCTGTGCTTATTTCTCCAAAAAACTTTCTCAGGCTGAACGTATATATGACATCGGAGACAGAGAATTGTTAGCTGTTAAATTAGCTTTAGAAGAGTGGAGACATTGGCTTGAGGGAACTTCCCAGCCTTTCCAGGTCTGGACCGATCACAAGAATTTGGAATATCTAAGAGGAGCCAAGAGACTAAATTCACGTCAGGCCAGGTGGTCCCTTTTCTTTAACCGTTTTAATTTTGTAATGACTTTTCGTCCGGGAGCTAAGAACACAAAACCAGATAGTCTTTCTCGCAATTTTGACCATGAAGTTAAGAACCCCCAACCCAAGACCATCTTGTCACCCACCTGTTTTGTGGCGGCCCTTAAATGGGACATTGAAACCAAAGTCATGCAAGGTCTAAGGGGGGGTTCAGGTTCCGGTTAACTGTCCCCAAGATAAACTGTTTGTGGTTCCGGATCTTAGGGGACAGGTGATACATTGGGCTCACACCCTTAAAGTATCATGCCACCCGGGAATAGCTAAGACACTCTTCATCATTGAACAACAGTTCTGGTGGCCCAATATGAGAGCTGACGTAGGGGAATACATTGCTGCCTGTCACACTTGTGCTACTAACAAGGTCTCTCACCAGAAGCCGGCTGGACTTCTCGATCCTCTGCCTGTGCCCAAACGGCCCTGGACTCACATTAGTGTGGACTTTGTCACGGGACTCCCTTCCTCAGCAGGTAAAACCACTGTCCTTACTGTTGTGGATAGATTCTCCAAGATGGTCCATTTTATAGCCCTTCCCAAGCTTCCATCAGCTAAAGAAACTGCAGAAGTTATGCTAAATGACGTTTTTAGACTTCATGGTTTTCCGGAGGACATAGTTTCTGATTGGGGCCCTCAGTTTATCTCCCAATTCTGGAGGGAGTTTTGTGGTCTGTTGGGGGCCTCGGTGAGCCTTTCCTCTGGGTTTCATCCCCAGTCCAACGGACAATCAGAGCGCCTCAATCAGGAGCTGGAGACGGGACTTCGTTGTCTGGCCTCCAAAGATCCTGAGACGTGGGCGTCAAAGTTAATCTGGGTTGAAATGGCTCACAACTCTTTACCCACGTCTGCTACTGGCTTTTCTCCTTTTCACGTAGTTCATGGTTACCAACCCACTCTGTTTCCCACCACAGACCAAGAAGTGACTGTGCCATCCGCGTTAGCCACGGTGAGGCGGTGAAAACAGGCCTGGGAGCGAGCGAGAACTCAGCGACTTCGACAATCTACCAACTACAAGAGGACGGCGGACCAGAAACGTTCTCCAGCTCCCAAGTACAAGGATGGCCAGAAGGTCTGGCTGTCTACACGTCACCTGCCTCTTCGCCTGGAGTCTCGCAAGCTCGCTCCCAGGTTCGTGGGTCCCTTTCCTATCTCTAAAATAATCAATCCTGTCACCGTCAGACTTAAGCTTCCCAGGAACATGAGGGTCCACCCATCGTTTCACGTCAGTCAACTTAAGCCTGTCAAAGAGAGCTGTTTGGTCCCTCCGACCAAACCCCCTCCACCCGCCCGGATTGTCGAAGGTGGCCCTGTGTACTCGGTAAGGAAGCTGCTGGCTGTTCGTCGTCGGGGTCGTGGACTACAGTATCTGGTGGATTGGGAGGGGTATGGTCCAGAAGAGAGGTCGTGGATTCCCTCCCGATTCATCATGGACCCCGGTCTCATTAGGGATTTCCAAGCCTCACATCCTGACATTCCTGGGCCGTCGGGAGTCGGCCCTTGAGGGGGGGGTACTGTCATGATCACTGTTTTTCGTTGTCAAGTTACCCGTTTTGTCGTCCTGTTTTATGTTGATTCATGTGTTCCTGTTTTATTTTGTTACTCACACCTCTTTCCTGTCTCCGTAGGGTCACTTCCTGTTCCGGCTTGTCACCCCTGTTCCCTGATTGTCCCTTCCCAGCTGTGTCCAATCACCCCTCATTACCTCTTGTATTTAACCTCCTGTCTCCCCTTGTCTTGTGCCGGATTGTTAGCTTTCAGTATCTTTCTAGGCGTTCTACCCCAAGTCATAGTCTTGTCTTTTGAAACCCCTTTTGTCTTTTGGATCACGTTTTTTGCCTCATCCCTTTTGGTACCTCTGCCTTGGACTTCTGCCTGATCTTTTGTGTGCTGACTTTTGGACTGTCTGAGAACCTGTTTTTGTGTATCATACCTTGGACCGAATTAAATACCCTGAACTCTGCCTTCGTGTCATCGTCTCCTTTTTGAGAGTTTTGCCATTGTTCATGACACTTGGATCTTGTTTGTTATGGTTAAATATTAGGGCTTGGTTTAAAAAAATCAATTTAATCAATTTTAATCGATTTCCCTTTAAATGGTTCATAATCGATCCATAAAATCCAAAGATCGATCTTTTAACTTGGGTAGTTTTTTCTTCATTGGATGTGCAGGGAAGCAGCCTGTGGTATCAACCCAGCTAGTATTGCGTGATCTGTGGTTAGCGCTGCTTTCCACTGAACAAAATCTCGTGAGATGTTACTGCAAGTAATCGAATAAACACGGCAGGAGCAAATAGCACTATGTGGACACCACCGGTGAGTTTAAAGGCTGACGTATGGACGTATTTCGGATTTTACAAGCACGAAGGAAAAGAAGAGGTGGACAGAAAACAAGTAAAATGCAGAATATGCATTAATGTATATAAGTAATATAAGATAAATGTAACTGCTTTGGGTTCATTCCTCAATGTAAAAACAATTTTAATAATGCACCAGGTCAAAAGTCACTTTTTTAAATTTACAGTATTATTTTAACTGAGAATTCCCAGACTGAATATATATCTTATTATATCGTGAATCGACTTGATTTGAGACTCAGCAATATCGAATTGAATCGATCCAGAAATCTGAATCAATACCCAGCCCTATTAAATATTAAAGGGTGCTCTGGCAGTGAAGCTGAATTCCTGAGCCCCTATGATCAGCTGATGCCTTTTAACTGTCCCTTTTTGTATTTTTTATCCTGAGGTGGTCATGAGTTTGCAGTGGAAGTGCCAAAACTGCACCAGCCTACCGAAAATATCGGTTCAGCTGACCCTGTGGCTTATTTAAAAAGATGCTGAAAACATACTTTCTATTAGCTGGCAGTTTTACAGCCTCTACTTTCAGCAGTGATGTCCTCCAGAGCAGATAGGCTCTCTCCTTATCTTTCTGTGGTCCATGCTCAGTGTGGTACGCACCATGATACCAAACAGCACAGTGACTACTTTCACCCTTTAAATGGCAGACTAACTGATTACAAACTTGAGGACATCTTTAATACTAATTAAAGGGCACACCTTAGTTTAACATATCTCTATGGTCAACTCATTTTCAATCTTTGTAGGGGTGCCATCACTTTTGTTGAGGCCAGTTTCCTTAGTTTATTATTTTTAATGATTCTGTTGTACAACAATTAAAAAGAAATGTCAGATTTTCATGAGATGATTTTCAGTAAATCTTTAATTTATCATTTCTTTTTGTCAGTTTCAAGTTATTTCCATGACCATTTGGATTTTTGTTTCTTTAAAGCAAGGGTACCAACAATCTTTGCCACGTGTGTACGTCAGTTGTGTGATACATGTTGGCATGTTTGTATGAGAGGTGCACACAAGGAGCCTCACCAATATTTTGGACCCTATGAGAAGATAAGCTCTGTACATTTTCTCAAACCAGGCATCTGTTAATGCAGAAATAAATATAATGCAATAAAATTTAGACTGCTAAGAATTATTATGGTCTTGCTTGGACATCATTGTATGGCGGACTACAGTCTGATTTCAGCCCACATTTCCTTCCTGTCTGGACCCAGACTGATTTTATTAATAATTCTAGTACAGGTCCAGTGGTAAAAGGTAACAGTGCTCTAGCTTCATACAACACAGAGTCTCTAGCATTGAAGGTAACTGGATTCACTGCCATGAGGATCACCAGCCATTCATTAAGGCTGTGTGAGTGAAGAGGGAAGAAACACAAGGACTTATCAGAAACACAGCAGGAGAAACGAAGTGAGGAAAGGGAAACTGATATGCTGTGAATTTAAGTAGGATAAGACAGTGAAAATAGCTCTTTACTTTCGAAAATGAAGTTTACATCCTAGAGCACTGAATCAGTAGGGCTCATAACTAACTCTGATCAAACAAGAGGGACTACATATATTCTGTAGAAAACAGTCATTTTCTGCATTAAAAACAGACATAATTTTGTAAAAGATATCACCACGTGGGCTCAGGAACACTTCAGAAAACCATTGTCTGTTAACACAGTTCATCTCCTTAACTATAGAGGGATTATTTGTTTGTCAACAACGGCGGATGCGCGCGCAACTTGGGTGCAGAAGCACTGCAGAGTATAATGGTTTGTCAACCGACGTGGGGGAGTTAACCACCAAAAACACTGCATTATCCATGGACACTTACTAGACTGTGACAGACCAGGAAGTAAACATGTGTCAATAAATCAGAAACCCTCCCAGACCAAAAAGAGCACACAGACTGCTGAGTCTGAGACTCAGTTCATAATAAAAGAACGAGAAAACTACGACCAGAGAACTGCACCAAATCAGAATATTAATGGTTGTGTATTTCAGGGCTAATAGACTGGTTCATCATTTTATAATATCACGTAATTTTACTTTGTTCATAAAATCTGTTTCTGTTAATCATAATTTATAGGATCACTCATTATTTACTGTCTGTATTGAGTCCATGTTTGGTCATAACCTCAGCCCCAAACCAACTTTTTAATTAAATAAGCAAAGTCAAATCTGTATCAGCAGTTAATATTGCTTGTTTGCAGTCAAACCTGGTTAACTGAGGTCGGATAAAGAAGACACATTTAATCACACACACGCAGGCGCACTGGTGTATCAGTGTAAAGTGTGACCCTGTTAACTGGTGACTCTCGGCTGTTTAATCACGGCTACCGTTGGCTGAAATTCACTAGTTAGCATGGTCGCTATTAACTCCGAAACACCGGTTGCTCTGTCGAAACTTGACAGAAGTTGCCTCGACTGTGTAGTATTGTTTTTGACAGCTGTCCACAGAACAACTGTACATTTTGATGCTGCTAACAGGTTGAATTTAGTGTTTAAAAATGCTAACTCGTCTGAATGAATGGAGCTAAACGCTGCTTCTGTGGTCAAGATGCGTGCGCAGCTTTATGATGACGAAGACTGATAATCCCTCTATAAGGTCAAGGTCAAACTCTAACATGCAACGACAAAGCCAAATATCAACAATCTGAGATGGACTGAGGCAAAGTGGAAAAGTCTGCTGTGGTCTGAGTCCACATTTCAGACTGGTTTTGTTTTAGTTTTTTATTTATTTATTTATTTTTGAGCAAAGGTCAAAATCCAGCATCTGTGATGGTATGGGGTTCTGTTAGTGCCCATGGCATGGGTAACCTGCACATCTGTGAAGGCACGATCAACCCCCTGACGCCTAATAGTGTGAATTATCTTTAAATTCCTTCAATTCAGAATCCATCCGAGATAGTGTATGTGTTCCTCCACTTGTGGTTTATGGGTATTCGATATGAACCTTTTCTAGCATTTGTTTCTTGGGGGATCTTTTAAAATCAGAACAACATCCGGCGGAAGTAAGCAAATATTTTCGGTTTTATCCTGGTCGCATATACACAGCCAAAAGAGAGGAATTGTCCTTTTTTTTGAGATAAGTAGCTCTAAGATAAAATACACACCAGCTTATTGTTTGCTTCTACAACTAAAACACACACACACACACACACACACACACACAGTTCAAAGTGCAATGATCATAAATTAGACTGCAGAGACAGCTGAACTGTTTTTAGTTTGTTGTAAAAAAGTGCAATGAATCATACTGTATATCTGAGATGGGAAAATTTGTTATTACTATCTTATCTGTTCCCTTAGTGCCTGTTGTTGCTAATTTGCATCACACCAAAATTTTTATCTATTTTGCGTGCTTGACTCAAATTAACAATCTCCACTTAATTACTTAATTAAGCATCTGCTTGAAGGCAAAAACACAAATTATTTATTCTTTGATATAATTATATATGAATTCAGGAGTCAAGGGGTTAATGCTGAAAGGTTCATACAGGTTATGGAGAAACATACACTGCCATCCAAGAGACAAGAGACTTCCCTGTTTATTTCAGCAAGACAATGAAAACACATTCTACACGCTACAACAACGTGGCTTCCGAGTAAAAATGTGCACACCTGTCTTCTACTGAGGGTATGACGTGCATTATGAAACCATGGTAAGGGGGGTCTTGGACAGGTGACCAATTGAAGCGCACATCAAGCAAGAATGGGACACAACTCCACTTACAAATATTCCCAAATGCTTATAAAGTGTTATCAAAAGGAAAGGGGCTGCATTACAGTGGTAAATGTGCCCCTGGTCCAGGTTTTTTTTAAATGTGTTGTAGGCATAAAATAAGTTAATATTTACAAAAACAAAACAAACAAACAAACAAATAAAGTTAATCAGTTTGAGCATTTAATCTGTTTTTCATTGTGTATTTGAGAGAATATAGGTTGAAAAGTACTTGTGAGTTGGTGCTCTGTTTTTATTTTGGTTTTACACAATTTTTCATCGTCATTGAAATTGGGTTTGTTATATGGGTTTTTTAAGAGGCTCAATAATGGCACAAACAGTAAAACAGTCTGGGTGTAGAGATGACCTTTATGAACTGGACAGAAGTGTCTGAAGAGCAGCTCATTGTTGGTCTCTCTGTGGGTGAATCTCACAATCAAGAGCAATATTTCCTAAGAACTGCAGTTTCAAAAAAAAAAAAAGATAAGAATATAACAAAAACAAAACAGCCAGTTGTGTGGATTGGTAAGGACTTGAGTGTACACTTATTTTCAATGTAAGGAATGAGGTAATAGTATAAGACTTCTGAAAAATGATTCAAGGGCAGTTTTCCAGCAATAAATAACAATTGTGAGATTAAGTCTGAACTCTGATTTTAAAGATACAGTTTTAATATTCAAAACAGAAACAGGGATTAAAGTCTGAATTATGTGGGAAGACATACAGGCTGAGAAATCAAGTCATGACTTGGAGAAAAAAATAGATTTCTGAGAATGATAATATAAAATTTTGACTTTCAGAATTCTAAAAAAGAAGAGATTTTTGAGATCAGAGACAACATGTCTGAAAATAAATTTAAAGTCTGTTTTTTTTTTTAATGTAGTTCTGATTTTAAAGACTAAAGTCAGAGTTTTTGTATTTAAATCAGAATTCTAAGAAAAAAATCAGGGTAAAAACAGAGGATTAACTTTGTCACGTACTTTAAAAAACAGCCTCTTGTTTCCTTTTTCATTGACCCTTTTCCTGTGTTGTCGACAGTAACACAGACGTCAGACAGAATGTTTTTTTCTCGGTAAACAGTCTGCTAGAGCCGTGGATGTCTCATATTAATGTGCCAGCTGAGAGCGTCATTAGTGCCTCTTACCTGCGTAGCGGAAGGAGAGCACAGGTGATCCATCAGGCTGAAAAGTTCTGCTCAGGTCCAAAACCTCAAAAAGGCGCGTTTCATCCTCTCCAGACTCCGCGACATGTCCGGCTTTCAGCAAGTGTCTACTGTCCTTAAGTTTAAAAAATAAGATTCCTACTGCGTACACAAAGCGTACACCTTTACGTAACTCTCCTGAGGGCGAGGCGCGCTCATGAGAGAGGCCGAAGGCGGTCGCGTGCGGCGATCAGGCAGCGGCACGAGCAGAGGGACGACAGGGCAGCGGCTGTCAAACTGTTTGTGCCCTGCAAATCCGTGTATGGATCGTTCTTTCGTCATTCTGTTTCAAAACAAAATAAAAAAACGGAAAAACGGACTTGTTTTTTTATTTTTCTGTTTTAAAACCCAAACAGAAAAACGGAATAACAGAAGAACAGAAAAACGACGTTTTACTGTTCTGGTTTCGAAAATGAAAAAACGAAAAATAAACATATAAGATCTTGTTTTTTCCTTGAGGGATATTTTGATATTAAACATGGATGAGGTTTTTATTTTAAGTTATGAATCTGATCAGCGAACATTTGATGAATCAAAGTGCTTCTGTGGTGGTGAAAGAGTTTTAAGGCTGACGTGAAGAGGGTCTAAATAACAAAGAAACCTGGTGTTTTCACAACTGATGTCACATTAAGTGAGCCAACATTGAAGTTATTATGGGTATATTTTTTTCTGATGATCCTAAATGCCTGTTGAGAGAGTGCTGCGGAAGAGAAAGGCGCAAAGCTTTTACGCATGAAAGACTCATAGCGCGTGGAACAGGTAAAAAGCGCGAGAAAAAGAACTTAGATTTATCATCTGCTCTGATGTTTCTTGGTTTACCTAAGAGCAGATCAGACAGCAACAGACTGCACTGACTGCGCTGTCTCATAGAAACACGGGAGTGGGCAAATGCGCGCGGATGAGGAGTGTAGTGATCTGTTACTTATAAAAAAGCTCAGGAACACGTCAGCCTTAAAACTCTTTCACCACCACAGAAGCACTTTGATTCATCAAATGTGCGCTGATCAGTTTCATAACGTAAAAAAAATCATCCATGTTTAATATCAAAATATCCCTCAAAGAAAAAAACAAGATCTTATATGTTTATTTTTCGTTTTTTTGCGTTTTTGAAACCAGAACAGTAAAACGTCGTTTTTCTGTTCTTCTGTTATTCCGTTTTTCTGTTTGGGTTTTAAAACAGAAAAACAAAAAAACAAGTCCGTTTTTTCGTTTTTTTGATTTTGTTTTGAAACAGAAAAACGAAAGAAGGAACCGTACACGGATCCCTGCACCTAAATACTAAATAAAAACCGAATACAAGTGCTGCAAACTGCAACTATTGCAAACACTAAAAACTCAAGGGAGTTTATGTTTAAACTGATAATGCATATGTTTAAATGCCATGTCATCTCAAATAGCTTTGAACATTTGTACTTATTTATTGCTTTTAAAAGGAAAGTTGGATTGCCCCAGGAAATACCCAGCGATTTAATAACAAAAGAAAAAAAATATTAAATATTTCCACCTAGAATGGATGCAAGTGCACTTACACAAACAGCTACTTCATTTTATTATATCACTTAAAAACACATTTCAGTATTATGTTTGGTTTTTTTTTGCGTTTTTTTTTTTTTTTTTTTTGCGTTTTTGCAATACAGATCAGGACAAATACCAAAAAACTCTTGGCATTGTATTAGGCTAAGTGATTAAAATATTATAGTACACTGCAAAAGAGGATTTCATCTTATTTCTCACGGATGCCCTGTAAATGCTAATATTTTGTGAAAAATACTGTAATGAAATTTGAATAAGTGGATGTTTTATATTAATTAATATTAAATTAATATTAAATTAATATTAAATTAATATTAATATTAAATTAATATTAATTTAAGAACTAATTTAGAAAATAAGCCGAAGGATCTGTACTGACTCGAGCCTTGTGTCGAGCCAATTTTTTTGCTTGATAATATAAGCTCAATTATAATTCATTAATCATGAAACAGTAGAAAATTAATGAATGTACTTGTATGGATCTAAATTTTAATCTTTAAACATTTGAAGGCTGAAAACACAAATACATTTTTTTAAAATCCAAATTTCCGTAAAATTTAATGAATATGTTTTTGTATCTTATTTGGAGTGTCATGTCTTTTTAAAGAAGACCCAGGACATGCTGGACCATGTCTCACAGCTGGCTGAGGAACGCCTCAGGAACTGAAAATGGCAGGGGAGAGTGAAGTCTGGGCTTCCCTGCTTAGCCTGCAGCCCCTAACCATGGATAAGTGGAAGAAGATAGATGGATGGATGGGAATTACAGATACTAGCTCACACTTTGTAAGTGAGGCCCTAAACAACTTTCTGCTATGATTGGATTTAATTTGACAATCCACACAGCATATCATCCACAGGCTGGAGGAGCAACTGGAGTGCAACATATTACACTGAAACTCAAACTTAGTTTACTGTGAGAAAACAAGGAATTAGCTGACCAAAAGCACTGCCACATGAGAATGTACTCCTATTACCTTTTGAGATTCTCCTTGTAGCAGCACTCAATACAGTTGTTGACACTGCAGGTTGAAGCAGCACTGCCCCAGAAAGCGACAACACCTCTGCACACCCAGCAGAGGAAATAATGAAGCCTCCTCGACCGTGACATCCCTTTTGCCATCTTAAGTATTAAAGGGCTAAATGTGTTGTTTGTTTGTGATTTCACTTGATGATGCTTACTGCTCTGATATGATACGAGTCACAAGTTGATGCTCATGCTAAAACAAATACTGATGTCACTGTTGACACAATTGACACTAATTTATAATCCAGACTTCAGTCATCTCAGATTTCCTGGACCTTCTTTACAATTGTAGCGATTATTTTCTGGATATTATTGGATATTAATTAAAGAAATGAATATTCATTTCATAACCAGTTTTTACCTCGTTAATTAAAGGGGCACCATCCTTTTTATACAAAAATGTAATTAATTGTATTAATGTAATTAAAATGTAATTAATTGATTCCTTAATTTAATTTAAATCAGATAAATCAGTTAAGTCAAACTTTATCACTTTAATCAATCTCAATTCTAAAGACAACTCTCATGCAGTGATGTCAATCTTCCAAACAGAATCCCAACACACAGAACTTTAAATATTAAGGTGATTTATTAAAATGAATACAAAATAAAATAAAATAGAACACTTAAGAAGGAATAAATGTCAGAGTTAAGCTGATCAATGATGTTGTCAATCAGAAAAGAAGATATGAACCCTTAAGGAACATTTAAAGGAGACATATCATGCTTGTTTCTCCATATTGAGTCCCCCTTCAGGCCAGAGCTGGTAATGAGAGAGTGTGAGCTAGGGAGCTATATACTGCTGGTTGGTGGATGTGTTCCTCGGTGACGGTTTTGTGGCTAACGGACATCACAGAGGAGGAGCTGTTTTATCAGATTACTCCAATAAAAAGAATCGACGATTTAAATCTCGCGGTCATCTCGCAATGACCTATTTTCAGAGGCATCAAATCTTGTTCTAGGATATCAGAAAAAATACAATATCTCCTCCAAATGGACCCGAAATGGTTCTGTTTGTTAGTGCTTCGTTTGTGCCGTCAATACTTTTGTTTGTTCTGCTACAGTTATATAGACATTATACACTTTATTTCCAATGATGACGTCACGACCGGAAATGCTCTTGTGCCGCTGCTCTTCATTTGTTTTGGCTGTAGTCACACAAGGATCGGCTCATGCGGCCACGCCCAGTGGATCGCTCTTTGTGATCCCAATTTCATGTTCATTTGTATGTTTCTGCGCATTTTTCATACTCGGAGCACCAGAAATACTTTTCTGACTATGGCCAAACATCATTAATATTGTCCTGTATTTCAAAACCTTATTATTGCTAGAGCCGATCCTAGCGTGACCACAGCCAAAACAAATGAAGAGCAGCAGCACGAGAGCATTTCCGGTCATGACGTAATCAATGGAAATAAAGTGTATAATGTCTATATAACTGCAGCAGAACAAACAAGAGTTTTGGCGGCACAAACCAGCACAAACGAAGCACTAACAAACAGAACCATTTCGGATCACCGATCCAGGTTTTTTTCACTTCCGATCCGATACCGATACCTGAATTTGGGTATCGGCCGATACCGATACTTTTCCGATACCACAGCTATTATTGCTGGAATTTAACATTATCAATAATGTAGCATATATCAGTTTCACCCAAGATATGAACGAGTTGCCAAAACCGAACCCTGCTTAAAGACTCCAGCATCAACCTGATCGAAAGCCTGAATTTGGGTATCAGCCGATACCGATACTTTTCCGATACCACGGCTATTATTACTGGAATATTAACATTATCAATATTGTTGAAATTATGTGTAAAATTTGATTATGAGGCTGTAATTAACCACAGAACAGTTATTTACATAGAAGATAAACAAAAAACATACACCTGACTGTAAAAAAATCAGTAAAAAATACAGCAAAAGACCGTAAAATAGCGACAGTAAATGACCGTAAAACAAATAAATTTATTTTACCGTATTTAATACATTAAATCCCAGTAAATCAACTGACTGGAAAAAACATTGATTTTTACTGTATAACAATGTTAAATTGATAATGCTTTACCGTGAAAACAAGGAAATATTCTTAAATTTTACAGGAAAATACAGTTACGTGTAAAATATCTAAAAACCTTCAATTTTACTGTATTATTCGGGTTAAAATACAGCTTATAGGGTTTAGCACATTTAAATTTACAGTATAAACCTGTAAATATCGAAGCAAACACAAACCTTCGTTTTTACAGAATCATAATGTTAAAAATATGGTCTGCTGTAAAAATGCAAACAGTAAATGACAGGGGAAATACCAGCCATAATAGCACTGCTAACTAACTAACTAACCAAATAAATAAATAGAACTGAAATGGTATTGTAGCATAAGAAACATTTTCAATTTCCAAAAAGTATTTTAAAAATTAGTGAAATGAATAAATTTTCAATTTTTCTTTTTGTTTTTCAATGTAGTGTTTCTTCATTTACAGAAAATAAGAAAAGAAAATAATCTCCTTTAAATTTATGTTTTTATTTCAAGTTTCAGATATTGCTTATATGCACATGGCAAAAAAACTAAAACTAATTTCCACACACAAACAAATGTTTAAATAAAGTTAAGGTTTCTGAAGTTCATTTTAGAATTTTTATTTTTCTATTCTGTCATAAACAGACCACCTTAGGTTGACCCGCTTCAATCTCGAGTTGGTGTGATGGTTGATGAATGACAGCTAAACTGTGATGTGTCTAAAGATTCGGGAGCCGATACTTTTTAGTGAGTCAAAAGAGCCGATTCCCATTGTTTTCCTGCTTAAGCACTCACAGTGCGCACAGAGCCAAAAGAGCCGACTCCCTGAAA
Source organism: Scarus forsteni (assembly GCA_036419115.1). Taxonomy (NCBI): domain Eukaryota; kingdom Metazoa; phylum Chordata; class Actinopteri; order Labriformes; family Labridae; genus Scarus; species Scarus forsteni. Next base: position 412,479 of record JAZDUH010000386.1, read on the forward strand.
TGATCCGAGCTTCCCATGACGAGCGTGTCTCCTGCTTACAGACGTTTAATCTTCCAGTATGACAGTCTGAGTTGCACTGCAGTCGAAACTGGAAGAAAATCAGGCGTTTTCTGGTAGCGCCATGTCCTCGTGAAAGATTTTAACCAACAGCCGAAGTCACGGAGCGTTTGGACCAATAGCGCGACGCGTTGCTGAGCTGTGCAGACTGCCTGCTTCCGTCAGGAGTCTGTTCTCATGGTGACCTAACGGACGGAGGGTTGGACTCGCGCCAGCACCATTCAAAGGGTTTTTTTTGTAAACAAAATAATGCTGTGCTGCACTGAGATGTAAAGTTATGTCAAATATTTATATGAAGCTTAGCGAAAGTTCAGTCAGGAAGACTATCTTCCTGCACATGCGCCTTTCTGTCACTTCTATATCAGTCTTGGCTCCACCTCTCACCTCTTTTTCCCAATCACAGCCAGCCTATGATTACCTCTCAGCCAATCACGTCTTGGCCATCATATTTAAATATGTTCTCCCTCTCTGCAGTCGGTCAGCTGTCATTCAGCTTAAAAGGTTGACGGTCATTTCGCATGGCGCTTATCTCTTTTTTGCCTGTGTGTGGTCGCCGCTTGCTGCATTATGTCAGATTCTGATTCGACAACATACTGGAGCATCTGGATCCATCCGGAGAACTTTTGCCTGAAATAGCCCATTCCTCTTCAGCTCAACGCAAGAGCGCCAGATTGCTCAGGCAGAACAGGACTTCTTAATTTCTCAGCTGAGAGCAAGCGGCATATCCCCAGCACCCGGCTCAAGCTATCTCAGCTCAAGGAGATGGCAAGTCTCTTGGCTACCAGCGGTTCTCCCAACGCTTCTCGCCGATGAAGCCGCCGGACCTGCAGTGTCCTTCCGCAGTCGCAAACGACTCCAGGTTAGCAACAACTACCCGCTCAAAAAGGGTAAATCCTCCACTAGAGCTGTTCCGATTCCTGCTGCGCCGCTGTCCACACCGCCTCATGTGATCGCAGCCGCTGCTGCCGCTCTCATGCTGCCGCTGCTGTCTACACCGCCTCCTCCCGTGACCGCAGCTGCTGCCGCCTCCTGTTCCTGCTGCTGCTGGCTACACCGCTCCTCCCGTGACCGCAGCTGTTGCCGCCTCCTGTTCCAGCTGCCGCTGCTGTCTACACCGCCTCCTCCCGTGACCGCAGCTGTTGCCGCTCCTGTTCCAGCTGCCGCTGCTGTCTACACCGCCTCCTCCCGTGACCGCAGCTGCTGCCGCCCTGTTCCTGCTGCCGCTGCTGTCTACACCGCCCTCCTGTCCACACCGCCCTCCCGTGGCCTTTGCTGCTGCTCCTCCTGCCGCTGCTGTCTGCTCCGCCTCCCGCCGCCGCTGTCTACATCGCCCTCCCGTGGCCGCCGCTGCTGCTCCTTCTGCCGCTGCTGTCTAACGCCCTCCTGCTGTTCACAACGCTCCTCCTGGGGCTGCTGTCTACTACGCCCCGCCACGCCCACCGACGCTGCCCCTCATGCCGCTGCCACTTTCAGCGCTACACCTGCCGCCACCACCTTCAATGCTCTTCCTTCGCAGCCGCTTAACCCTCTTGCTGCTGGCGTCGCTGCTTCTGCCGCCGATCCTGCAATTCCTGCCCATGCCAGCGCTTGCCCCCCACGGCGCCTCAGGACATCATTCTATCCAGCATTCAACAATTGGTGAGATCTGTCCAAGTCATAGATTCTCGTCTCAGAAGCGTAGAATCCTCTTCAGCTCCTTTGCAGCAATTCAGTGTTCCTCCTCTGCCTGCCACTAGCAACTCAGTCTCGTCATCTCAATCTCTGGCCTCCGCTGTGCCCGCCCCCATGATAGGTAGGCCTTATATTCCCTCAGCAGCAAACATTTCTCAGAAACTTAGACAAAAAATTCTGCAAGGAAAATACATCAACCTGGTCAGCATCATCCTTCCCTCTCCAGAGTGTGATCAAAAAATCTCATCTAACGAGAACGTGTCAGTCATTCTCAAATCTTCTGATCCCCGCCTTTCCAGAGATCTCTCCATAGGAGAATTTCTCGTAGCGTTCGGAATATATAGAGATGTTATTTGTACCGTCTATCCCGAACGTAGAATAGAATTAGATGCTTATCTAGCACTGATCGGTGATCTCTACCTCAGATATGGGAAAAAACTCTTTTATCAGTATCATAAAGCTTTTGCTAATAAGGCTGCCCTGCTCATTTCTCAATCAAATCTGTTACTTAACTGGTCAGTGTTGGATTCGGAGATCCTCATCATGGTCATCGGGGGCTCTCAGGCCGCTCCTGCCTGTCATGCGGCAACATAGGTCACATTCAGTCCCTGTGCCCTCAGCTACCTTTTGCACAGCAATCCTCTCCAGCAGCAATTCCTCCCCTCTCCAGTGTTCCTCCTGCTTCATCCATGACTGATAAACGCGGTAGAAAGGTGGAGCTATTTAACAACAAACCAATATGCAATAACTTTAATGAGAATATTTGCACTTACCCAGACTGCCTTTTTTCTTCATATTTGCAGCGCTGTGCAAGGATGCGCACCCCAAATCAGTGTGCCCCCGCCGCCTGATCCCTTCCCTGCCTGGCTCGTGCTCGCCAAATGAACCGGCGCAACTCAAAAAACTCCTGAAAATTCATCCTTCAACCCCCATAAACATTCAAGCCTTGGCAGCAGAACTTTCAAATCACCCTGACTCTTCCTTCACAAATCACCTGATCACCGGACTTCTCAAGGGTTTCAAGGTGGGCGTTATCTCCTCCCGGACATTAATTTCGCTCTCAAATAACTTGCAGTCCGCTATGAGAGAACCCGATATTGTGTCTCAGCTGCTAGGGAAAGAACTTAATAAAGGTTACTTAATTGGCCCCTTTGATTCTCCTCCTTTTCCAGTGTTTCGCACCAGTCCTATAGGTATTGCCACCAGGAAATATTCCGGCAAGAAAAGGCTCATCTTCGATTTGTCAGCTCCGCACTCAGGCCCCATATCGAGCGTCAATAGCCTCATTCCTCCCGTTCCTTTTTCTCTGCATTATTCTACCGTGGACAATGCTATAAAATTGATAAAAATAGCAGGAAGGGGAGCCTGGTTATCCAAAGCAGACATCACTGATGCTTTTAAAATCGTCCCCATTCATCCCTCTCAATGGCACCTCTTCGGCGTTAAGTGGGACAAAAAATTTTATTTCGCCGTCAGACTCACTTTCGGCTGCAGGAGTAGTCCCTTCATATTTAATCTCGTCTCTGAGGCCCTCTGCTGGATTTTGCTAAATAACCTTAGACTCCCAGCAGTGCTCCATCTCCTGGATGATTTTCTGCTCATCGATCCCCCCCACGACAACTCCAGCTCCTCCTTGACAAGACTAAGGCAATTGTTTTCTAAGCTCGGTGTGCCTCTCTCTGATGAGAAAACACATGGCCCCGCTACATCTCTAGAATTTCTAGGCATCTCACTCGATACCTTGGAGATGAAAGCTTCCCTTCCAGAGCAGAAACTTCAACGAATTCGTAGCATCAGTCAGTCCTTTTCTTCTGCAGGGTTCTTCTCAAAACAGCAGTTACTATCTCTCCTAGGCCACCTAAACTTCGCTATGCGTATCATTCCTCAGGGTCGCTCTTTTATCTCTAGACTTCTAGACCTGGCCTCTTCCGTTCCTAATCTACACGATCAGTTAGAGCTAGATGAAGGCTGTCGCTCTGATCTAAAATTCTGGTCGCAGCTGCTAGATCAGTGGAACGGCATCTCTTTTTTCTATGATGACATCGTGCATTCTTCTGATGCCATCCAATTCTTCACGGATGCGGCCCCATCCGTGGGTTTTGGGGGGTTTTATCAAGGCCAGTGGTTCGCTAGTCACTGGCCCCAGTCTTTTTCAGAGCTAGATTTCTCCTCTGCTCTTTATGAAATCTATCCCATCGCAGTTGCATGTCATGTTTGGGGTCATCTCTGGCATCGTAAAAGAATTGCCGTGCTCTGTGATAACAAAGCTGTCGTAGACATAATTAACAAAGGTCGCTCTTCCACCAGCGCAATCATGCCCTTCATGAGGCGAACTACATGGCTATCAGTTCATCTCAATTTCATCATTACATCTCGTCATGTGCCTGGGCAACACAATGCTATTGCTGACTCTTTGTCCCGTTTTAAATTTCAGGTTTTCCGGAATATCTGCCCAGACGCCAACATTTCGCCAACAACTGTCCCCTCTCTGAACGAGCTGGCCCTGTATTAAATAATTCACTGCTTTCACCTCTTCTTTTATCTGCAAAATACTACATGAGGAAAGGGCTAGCAGCTTCCACGTTAAAAATGTATGATTTTGCCTGGTTTACTTTTGCTACTTTCTGTTCCAACTTTAACGTTTCATTAAAACCTGTGCTTATAATTAACATCTGCGCTTTCATCACTTACTGCTCAGACGTTCGCCATTTCAAATCACAGTACATCCGTGGCTTACTCGCTGGGATTCAATTTAACATTAGATGTTATGATCCTTCTTTTCCCAGCTTGTTCTCTAATCCTTCAGTTAAGCTTTTGCTCAAGGGCATTTCGAAATGTTTTCCTTCTAAGAAAGATAACAGAAGACCCATCACACTTTCCATCCTACACAAAATGTTATCCATTCTTCATAAAGGTTTGTTTTCACCGTATATTGATGCCCTTTTACAGCGTATTTTTACTTGCTTTTTATGGATTTCTAAGAATCAGTGAATTTACTACCTCTTCTCATGCTTTCAACCCTTCTGTAGATATCTCCTTTTCTGACTTGGCCTTCTCTCCTAAATATTACAACCTATTCCTCAAACATTCTAAGGCTAAAGGCGCTTGCTCTATAGTTATATCTCGATCGACTCTCTCTTTTGCCCGTGATAAGGCCATGATTAAATATTTACGCCTCCGATCAGCTGCTAGTTCCTCTCCTCTTTTTCTCACCCCCGACAATCATCCCATGTCAAAAACCTGGTTTAATCATCACCTCAAGAAAGTTCTCGTCTCATGCAATCTCTCGCCCCTACACTATTCTAGTCACTCTTTTCGCATAGGTGCTGCCACTACAGCAGCATCTCAAGGCATATCGTCTACCTCACTCCAGCAAATGGGCCGCTGGTCTTCCTCTGCTTATACCTCCTATATCCGTCCCGACTCCTCCTCTATCCTGGACGCTCAAAGATCTCTGAAACCTTGATTAGTAAGTAATACATTTCTCTGGTGGTGGTGCTGCGTTTAGCTCATCTACGCTCCGTGGTGTTCTCATACTCTTATTCTAGCTCTTCATCTCCTACTTAATTCATCTCATTAATGTTAAACCTTCCTCGTTAATATCTGTTATATTCTCTTATTGATTTTTCATTTTGACTTTCCTCATTCCTTATCTTGCTCTATTATCTAGATTACATGCTAATATTTCTTTGCAGCTCGGGTGATTTTCTTTCAGCTCATCTACTATTCATTTTATCTTTGCTGACTTAATATTCATCGTTTATCAGCAGTGTATTTGCTACCATGACTAATTTTCTTTTATCAGCATCTGTTCCACAGCTTCGCTGTTTACCTCCTCACCATCAGCAGCCAATTCGCAGCATCCCTAAAATTATTATTCTCTATATCACTTCTATTTCTCAACCTCCATCTGGCTTTTTCTCTTTATCAGCAGCTGTTCCACAGCATCTGGCTGGTTATTTTCTTCCATCAGCAGCTGTTACACAGCATCCGGCTGGTTTTCTTCTCTCTATCAGCAGCTGTTCCACAGCATCCGACTGGTTTTCTTCTCTCTATCAGCAGCTGTTCCACAGCATCCGGCTGGTTTTCTTCTCTTTATCAGCAGCTGTTCCACAGCATCCGGCTGGTTTTCTTCTCTCTATCAGCAGCTGTTCCACAGCATCCGGCTGGTTTTCTTCTCCTTATCAGCAGCTGTTCCACAGCATCCGGCTGGTTTTCTTCTCTCTATCAGCAGCTGTTCCACAGCATCCGGCTGGTTTTCTTCTCTTTATCAGCAGCTGTTCCACAGCATCCGGCTGGTTTTCTTCTCTTATCAGCAGCTGTTCCACAGCATCCGGCTGGTTTTCTTCTGCTTATCAGCAGCTGTTCCACAGCATCCGGCTGGTTTTCTTCTCTCTATCAGCAGCTGTTCCTCAGCATCCGGCTGGTTTTCTTCTCCTTATCAGCAGCTGTTCCACAGCATCCGGCTGGTTTTCTTCTCTCTATCAGCAGCTGTTCCACAGCATCCGGCTGGTTTTCTTCTCTCTATCAGCAGCTGTTCCACAGCATCCGGCTGGTTTTCTTCTCTCTATCAGCAGCTGTTCCACAGCATCCGGCTGGTTTTCTTCTCTTTATCAGCAGCTGTTCCACAGCATCCGGCTGGTTCCCTTCTTTCCATCAGCAGCTGTTCCACACCATCCAGCTGGTTTTCTTCTCTCTATCAGCAGCTGTCCCACAGCATCCGGCTGGTTTTCTTCTCTCTATTACTTTCATTTCACAGCCTCTGGCTGGCTGTCTCCTCTTCATCAGCAGCTGTTCCACAGCTCAGCTGGTTATCTTCTTTCTATTTCTCCTGTTTCACAGCCTTCTGCTGGCTGTTTCATCTCCATCAGCAGCTGTTCCACAGCATCCGGCTGATTATCTTCTCTCAATCACTTCTACTTCACAGCCTACGGCTGGCTGTTTCATCTCCATCAGCAGCTGTTCCACAGCATCCGGCTGATTATCTTCTCACAATCACTTCTACTTCACAGCCTACGGCTGGCTGTTTCATCTCCATCAGCAGCTGTTACACAGCATCCGGCTGGTTATCTTCTCTCTATCAACATCTGTTTCTCAGCTTCTAGCGGTTATTTCCTCTACTTTGGTAGGCTGTATCACTACATCCTGCTTGTCCTAACTAATACCTCTATTCTTCTACCTACCCAGGCTGGTTCGTATTTTACTTCTACATTTATGAACTTTTTCTGGTTAATTATCTTTTGCTCCCACTATCAGCAGCTGTTTCACTGCATCTGGGTAACCATTATCTCTCCACTGGCGCTTCCTGCAACAAGCTGATTTCTCTCTTCGCCGTTTTCATTTTCTTCCTTTAGAATGCTATTTCTATATTGCTTAATATCTTTATTCCTTTAAGCAGCCTATGAAAACTTCATTTTCCTTATAAATCACTACACTTTAACTACATTGTTTCTTTTTCTTTGGCTATATCCTTATTGCATCTATTATTATTTATCTGCATATTTGATGTTCCTTAATCCCCGTCTCTCCTTCTCTGTTCTAGCGACGAGTTTAAGGTATGGTATACCTTATTTTGGGGGGAAGTTTCCGGGGAGCATCATTCATTTCTCCTGCTCCCTGAGATGATCACTTCCTGCGGGGTCTAAGCGCCAAAGACTTTCATTCATCAATTCTTTATATCTGTTCATTAAATTTGTCACTCGTACTTTCGTCTCACTTCTTATTAGTCTTTCCTGATTGAAATGAAGCTTAGCGAAAGTTCAGTCAGGAAGACTATCTTCCTGCACATGCGCCTTTCTGTCACTTCTATATCAGTCTTGGCTCCACCTCTCACCTCTTTTTCCCAATCACAGCCAGCCTATGATTACCTCTCAGCCAATCACGTCTTGGCCATCATATTTAAATATGTTCTCCCTCTCTGCAGTCGGTCAGCTGTCATTCAGCGAAAAGGTCGCGAAGCCCACCTCCACCCCTTCACCACCTCTTCAGGCTGGTCTTCCTTCAAGTCTTCACTCGAAGCACCACTCCTCATCACCACCACCAGTGTCTAGGCTCCGGGGGAAGTTTCCGGGGAGCATCATTCATTTCTCCTGCTCCCTGAGATGATCACTTCCTGCGGGGTCTAAGCGCCAAAGACTTTCATTCATCAATTCTTTATATCTGTTCATTAAATTTGTCACTCGTACTTTCGTCTCACTTCTTATTAGTCTTTCCTGATTGAAATATTAAAATTAGATGGAGAGGTTTGTGTATTTTAGTTAGTAGAAGTTTATAAGATATGTTTGTCTGCAAGATAAATGCATGTACACCCAAGATTATATAGCTATATATATAAATATATATATATATATATATATATATATATATATATATATATATATATATATATATATATATATATATATATATATATATATATATATATATGTTTTATTAAAATAAATTACATTTTCAGAAGTCTGATATCCAAAATTCAAACAAAACTTGATTGGCAAAAACAGAAACACTGAATGAGAGTGGAGTTGGGTGGTGATAGCAATGCATAGATATTTATGTTCAGAGATTTCTGCCAAGACTGCTGCTCAGTTCAAGAGTAAATGGACATAAAGAAGTAAAACAATATAGTACAATTTATGAAGGACTGCAGACAGACTTTCTGTTAATAACTTACCTTCTTTGGGGAACTTTTATTTATTTTTTATTAAAGCTTAATTGAAAGCCTTTTCTCTCTTCACGTTGAGGGGTTAATCTCATGTCTTTTACAGAGGTACGTGTGTGTAAATAAGAATTCATATTATCCATAACTTACAAACGCTGAACAAGAAGTTACTTCTGATTTTGTTTTGAATATTCTGCTGCATTGTTGCAACAAAAGCATCAGATCAACTTGGATTTATAGCAGAAATTATAAACTGGAAAAGGGAAATGATTTCATTTTGAAGAGGTAGGGGCTTGACAGAGGTGGTCTGCAGTCATGGGCTTGAGCAGGGTGGTGGACTCTGTAGTCAGGGATCTGAGAAGTGTGGAGTCTGCAGCCAGGAAACTGAGAAAGGTGGTGGAGGGGCTTGAGAGGGGTGGTCTGCAGCCAGACTGTCTATATTTCACAAGCAGCTGCTAACACTATTGTTCGCTGCTACCTCAAGTCTATGCTTTTCCTAGACACAAAACTGAAAAAAAGTTGGGCAAAGTCCCATCCAGCGGTTTTTGGCTTACGGCTGCCATTATTTATGTACGTCAAGGTTAACAGTAGTGCATTCACATGGTCGTTTTAGCTTTTATACAGAGTAGTCACCTACGGTTTCTTTCATCTGTTGTGAAGCAATGCCACTATTTCCAGTCACGTGCTGAAAATTACGTCATTTCCAGTCTGGACTGAAGCCTCAGGGGCTTGAGAGATGCGGTAGAGGTCTGCAGGAGAGGGGTCTGAGGGATGTGGAGGAGGGGCCTGAGAAATGTGGTCTGCAGCCAGACCATCTTGGAATGTTTGTGGGAGATTCAAGCAGTTCTGCTGAAAACTGCTTCAACTGTCAAGTTCTACAGATTTTTCATACTTACACCTACAGACTCTATTCTTGCTTTAACATATTTATTGATCTCTCAATTATTTTTAGAGATGCATACACACATACATACATGAAAAGATAATTAAATGCATTTCTTTATACATATGTACACACATCAACAGAAATATACCCGTAATTAACTATACATTTTCACTGAAGCAAAGTGAAGTCACTGTTGTGTGTTATTGTGCCGGTTGCTGTTAAATGTATAAAGGTTTGAGTACGAGGCAAAGTGCCCTAAAGTCACTGAAACTATGTAATCGGTAAATTATCTCAGATGGTATCAGAACTTATTTTTGTGTCTAAAGTGTGGACGACAGAAACAATCAGTGGAGACTGTGTTTCTTTGTGTTTTGTGTTTTGCAGCAGGTCAAGTAAACATCAATAACAACAGGGGAAACTATATAACATGTAACACTAACGTCGGCTCAGATCAGTGTATCTGTGGATGTGATCATTGTCACTGGCTTTTGTGGCTGAGCGCTATTATCACTAAATTAATTTAATCTGATTTTTGTAAGTTTAAACAGTCATAAATTTCCCCAGGATGCTGTCATATGAGCTGTGACTTGGTGGAGTGAAGCAGGCAGGAAAAGTTACAATTACTAACTCTACAGCATATAAGTAATTTACAAATAACTGAGGGAAGCAATTTAGTAAGACCTTTGAGATAATTATCCTCCTGATTTATTTATGAGTTCATGAGTTCGTCACAACTGTAAATTCTTATTTTCAGTAAGAAAATAGTTGATTATACTCCTATAAAATGATCACCACAACCACACAGACATGAGGACCCTCCTGAAAACGAGATGTAGCATCTCAAGAGGCTAACCTCTAATAAATCAGATGACAGGTCTGTGTTCATGGATCTGTCACTAACTTTAGTTCTTATTTTAGTCCACTTGTCTCCTCTTACCTCCCTTCCTTTGACCACACACCCAACACAGCATCGTGTGGATTTGCTGTTCATCATGAGACTGGGATCCACATTCAAGATTTCCTGCTGCTGAACAGAAGGTTTTTTTCTTGAGCCATGATGGAGGGATTCATGATTGGCTATATGGATTCATGTTGGGTGTTGGATGTGTATATTTGTATGTATATATATATATATATCTATATATATATATATATATATCTATATATATATATATATATATGTATATGTGTGTCTTTATATGTATATATGTATCTATGCAAATATGTGTATCTATAAAATGGAGAGCTTTATGCTCTATTGAAAAGTTTGTTGAGATAACACTTGTTATGAATACGGGCAAAGATTGATTGATTGAATTACTATTTTGGAAATGAAAGCACGCCTCAATGGAATTTCGAGATTTAATAAAGAAATGAATGAATGAATGGATATATATATATATATATATATATATATATATATATATATATATATATATATATATATATATATATATATATATATATATATATATATATATATATATATATATATATATATAGAGATATAAAGAGAGAGAGAGTAAAATATATAAAAAGATGGATAGATATATGTTTATTTTTGCTATGATTAATTTTCTTTTTTTCTTTACCTCCTTTATGTAAAAAATTGTCTGCAGTACCATCCGGTATACTTGGTGTTTTTACATGTAAAAATAGTTACACAATAAAAAGTCTACATGAACTGTTTTGTGTGTTATCAGTTTTCCACTTGTTCCCTATTATGTTAATAAGCAAAGAACAAAAAGACAAATTGTAAAAAATGTAAGATGTAAGAAGTACTTTTAATCCTTACTACTTTGTCACATTAATAGGAGCTTTTATGTCAAAATACTTCTGCATTTTTCCTCTTAGACGTAAAGGCACATAGTCTGCTCTATAAATAGTGAATACATTTTTCAGGGTAAATGCTCATAAATATTTGGTTTAGGGTGTGAACAATGTCATGATTTTAAAGATAAAACAAAACTATTAAGATTATCTTGATGACATCAGTTACTGTATTTTGTTGCACTCTTTTTAAAAAACATTTTACTGTTTAAATTTGTGATCTCTGATGGAAGACTAGTCTGTTTTCATACCTTTCATACCTCTATAGAAAACAGTGCATTGTCCTGCATCGGTGTTTGTAAGTGGTACTGGAAAACCTCTGGATCATGCCTTGTATTGAAATTGTACTCTTAACTCCCCAATGTACTCTTAACCTTGCATATGGGCCTGCATGATTCAGTTCCTGAAATCCTGCGGACTTGTGGAATATTTCTGTGGCAGATATATGGAGCTGTCCATCTGGCTTGTCAGGTTAATGTACTCTGGCCAAAAAGAACACTTGGAATCAGAGATAGAGAAATGCTGTGAAATAAATCAGAGATCGCTGATTATGGAACATTTGCTTGCAAGAGGATGCCATGTTTTCTGTCTTTTCAGGGTAACAGGAGTCGCAGGCATTAATGAGAGTTGTTTGTGTGCATCGTTGCATATTGTCTTGTCCTTAAAGTCGCATGTTTCCCTATATGCCATGCGGCAAAATTGTGTGATTTTTTGATAAGTCCAGTGAAGTTGATGTATGATGACAGCAGGTAATGTGTGGCTATACTGAATGTAAAATGTAGCCCATGCTAATGACTGTTCACGAGAGTGAGGGAAAAGGTGAGCACAGCTGCTCCTATTAGTGCAATCCAAATACCCACCCACTTTTTCAGTTGTACGGGTCACTACTCACCAGATGAGTTATACTGTATCTTTAAAAATGTGGAGATACAACAGCCCTAAAGTGGGCTTCAGGCATTCAAAACCAAAAATAAACACCACTTGACCAAAGGCAAGATCATGAAACGACACTCCTGCCTTTTGTTGTAGCTTTTGTTCACTGCAGGGATTCCAGAGACATGAGATCACACAGACCTGCAAACACTGACTTAGGATGATTTTGTCTGATTTATTGTTAGATTTTATGGGTAGATAATTGGGTGTATTCATCAGTGATAGGACAGGTGATTTTACCCAATTTATAAAGTAGAAATAGAAAAGTATGAGTCAGAGGACCGAGCCTTGGGGGACCCACATTATACATTGACTGTCAAATAACCAGGGCACCAACCAAGGCTTTCCCTGACATGGTCCTCTCAGCAGGCAGCATACCCTGGTGGATGGGGGCGGGGCAACAAATGACGTTAAACATGCATGGCCAAGGTCATTTTTCAAAATATGATTGCGGATGAACAATTTACATCACAATTTATATCCAAACTTCTTATCTCACCATTAAGCCTAGTCTTATTACCACAACAGCAACTTTACAAGAACTGAGAGCTCAAAAAAAGTTCTAAAACTAGAAGAAAAACTTTAATAAATAGCCAAAATATTCTTCAAGCATATGCTTTTATTAATTTGTCAAAAAGAAAACATATTATGAAAGTTAAGTTTTGAAATATAGTACAAAACTTAAATTAGCAAACATTTTAAACTAAATATCCAGTGTAAAATCACCTGACTTAAAAAATAATGGAAGACGTGTTTTAATTGGAGGAAAATAAGTTGTGGAAATTAACAGTCAGAATGTAATTACAAACTGGATGTGTTCAAGTGAACATCTAAGTCCAAGTTATAACGACTTTCTTTTTAAATAAATAAATCCGGAATAGAAGTAAAGCAAATAAATGTTTAAAGAGAACTGTAATACAGTGTGATATTTGTGTCATATGCTGTATGAGAGGATGAAGATGTCAGCATGTCACCTGTCTGTCCTCTGACTGTCACAGTCTGTTGTATCAGGCAGAGGAGAGAAAAACTCTGGACAATTCACAGATTCATTACGAACTAAGATGAAAAGATGTGCTACATACAGTGCAAATTTTGTTTTAGCTTAAAAATAAACATCCTATTAGCTGCGTGGCACGATTGTCTGCCTGATCATAGCCATTAAATCAGACTGACAGCTGCTGCTCAAGGTTATATTTTGGCGGCATTTCTCACCTCTGTTGCTTAATGCATGCATCAGTCCTTTTATTATGAAGCTCCCCTGGTGACGTCTCAAAGGTTTCCCCCCACATTTGTTCCACAATGCCATAACCATTCTGATTCAAGTGACTGATGACAACAACTTTACACCATGGTGGGACTAATATCAATCTCTCATCAGCCAAGTTAATTTGTGCTGATGCAGTGTAAAAAGGGATCAGGATTGCATGGAGAGCTAATAGATCTGAACCAGCCTACATCACTCTCACTCATGTTTGGAACAACCTTCCTAAAGGGATGCTTTAAATATTTTGTGCCAGGTGCTTATAAAAGTTAATGTTGGTGTGGCAGGAGGCCCTCTACCTCTCTGCCGCTGCATGGCTCTGTGCGGCTCTATCAGTACTTTGAGCACAGGGCGTTACTCTGAGCATGAGTGTCACCCTGTGCAGCTACTTGGGCAAGTGTGTCACACCTCGAGCTCTCTTATCCTTCCACTCATCTCCTGGGGTGGTCACGGCATTTGTTTGGCGTGGCTGCTACTTGACTTTACATCTTTGCCCACAGGTAATGCGCACTTACCCTGGTCTCCACTGTGTATGGTGCATTTGGTAGCATGGCCTCCGTATTTTAGTGCAGCTGACGGCTGCTGTGTGACTGACTGGGAGCTGGCGTCAGCTGCACTAAAATACAGAGACATATTGTTCTCCATTGTACGCACTGTGTGCACTGTGTTGGCACTATTCTCTGCATAGTATGTATTTTTGCCTAAATAAAACTAATTTGGCTTTGTCAACACATTTTAATGTAACTTTAGATCATTAGGTATTTGTCTAAATATATTTTTATTTTTAGAATGAACTGCTGGTGATCAGATCTGCCATCACCTCTAAACGACAGCTGCTGTTTCGGCTTCTTTTTGCTCTTTGGCTGTTTGGCTTCTTTTGGCTCCCCTTCCTCTTTAATTTGTGTCTGAGTTTTGCTTGTTAAGTCTCTTTCATCCGTTTGCTTAAAGCTTGGCTTTCCGCCTTGCTGCCCTTATGCTATTAGCCTTTTTGGGGCCCTTCTCACTCCTGTGTCAGTCTGAAATCATGAACACTCATCGTGCGTGCATGCGCTACAGGAGAGTTAGAGCTGTGTCTGAATGCATTAAAAGGGGAGTATTTTAATGTTTTTGAGTTAGTTTGGATTATGTTAGTTAATTCCTTTTTTATTATTATTTTAAGGATTATTATTATTGTGTTTAATTTTTTTTTTTGTTTAATTACTGAGTGCATCGTTCAAATCAATCAATCAATCAAACTTTATTTATAAAGCACTTTTCATACATAAAAATGCAGCACAAAGTGCTAAACATGTTAAAAACAGTCCCCAACCTCCCTCCACCCCCCCATTCAAACTCCAACCCAACACATACACACACACGCATACATACACACACGCACACACACACACACACACGCACACACACACATATAACATGATTTAAAAATGTGTAATTTAAAATCGTGTGGCTGAGTACAGAGGAGCCAGGTCAGGAAACGCCAGGAGGCCGACTGCACTGGGCGCCGCCCACGGCCCAGAGCCAGGAATCCCCTCGTTTGGGCATGCCCCGCTACAGGACCAGCGAGGGGCCCACTGCAGCAAGGCAGTGCTGCAGACCCCCCACCTGTCCATGACAACGCCCACCACAAAACAGCGACATCCCAGCCAGAGCCAACAGCGGCCCCCAGTGCAGGCATCCCCCTGCCGAGGAAACACTGGAGATATGGAATAAAAACATAAAACTACATAGGCTAAGAATCATAAAATAAATAAAATACTAGTAAACCAAATAAATAGCAATAGACTAAGAATAACAAGTAAAAAGAGGGCTAGATTATAAATAAAAATAAATAAATAAATAGATAAATAAATAAATAAATACAATAAAATTATAGATAAACATAACAGATAAAAATATGGGATCAGTTAAAAGCTAAATTAAAAGGGTGGGTCTTGAGCCTCCTTTTAAAAATATGAACATTCTCTGCAGCCCTGAGGTCCTCTGGCAGGCTGTTCCACAGACGAGGCCATAATGAATAATATAAAGAAGAATATCATTGACAAACCATGGATGACAAAAGGACTCCATAATGCATGTGAGAAGAAAAATTATTTATATAGATGTTTCCTAAAATTAAGAACCAAAGAAGCAGAAAACAGTTATAAGAAATATAAGAATAAATTATCTATAATAAGAATACATAAAAAAAGGACATTATAGTGATCTATTAAATAAAAAAAGAAACGACATGAAGGCAACATGGGGAATATTAAATAGTGTGATAAAAAAACACAAAGTAATGTCAACTCTTCCAAATCACTTTATAAAAGATAATAATGACATACACGATGTAAAAAAGATAGTAAATGAGTTCAACACATTCTTTGTAAATATAGGCCCTAGTCTGGCTATGAACATCCCACACTTGACGGACAATAACACAGATGGTTACATAACGGACAATATTAACAGTATTTTTCTCTGAAAAATAGAAAAGGATGAAATATTGAACATTGTAAAGGATTGTGAAAGCAGAAATTCTACTGACTGTGATGATATAGACGTGTCAACTCTGAAGTACATAATAGAAAGTGTCATTGAACCTTTCACCTATATTTGCAACCTATCATTCTCCACAGGAGTCTTTCCTGAAAATATGAAAACAGCAAAAGTTATCCCCCTGTACAAAAATGGGGACAAACATGTCTTCTCCAATTACAGACCGGTATCCTTGCTTCCACAATTCTCAAAAATATTAGAAAAATTATTTGTAAACAGGCTGGACAGATTTTTAGACAGATACAACACTTTAAGCAGTACTCAGTATGGATTCAGGGCAAATCACTCTACATCAATGGCACTTTTGGAACTAACAGATGAAATATCTACTGTAATAGATAAAAAATACTTTTTAGTAAGCATTTTTGTAGACCTCAAAAAAGCTTTTGACACCAGTGACCATACTATTCTTCTTAAAAAACGTCATAAATACGGTATTAGAGGGGTGGCACATCAGTGGGTGACAAGCTATTTAAAAAACAGAAGTCTGTTTGTCCAAGTACACAATGACAGATCTGAAATCTGCAGTCTAACATGTGGGGTGCCCCAGGGGTCAGTTCTTGGGCCAAAATTGTTTATCTTATATGTGAATGATATTGTTAATGGCTCTAAAATGTTGAAATGTATACTTTTTGCTGACGACACAACCCTCTTTTACAGTGGAGAACACTTAGTGGAAGTGTTGAGGGTGGTTGAAACAGAACTAAAAAAAATTAGCAACTGGTTTAACACAAACAAATTATCCCTATACATAGAAAAGACAAAACTCATGATATTTGGAAATAAAGACAAAGTAAATGATGTTTTGATAAACATAGAAGGTGCTGAAATTAACAGAGTAAACGAAATAAGGTTTTTAGGAGTTATTATCGACCACAGTCTGACTTGGAAATCCCATATCAATGCATTAAAATGAAAATAGCAAAAACAGCTGTTGTGCTACATAGAGCAAAGAATTGCTTAGACAACAAAGCTCTAAATCTGTTATACAACTCATTGATTGTTCCATATCTGACTTACTGTGTTGAAGTGTGGGGAAGTGCATGCAAAACTTCCATCCAGTCAATTTTCATTTTACAAAAAAGAGCAATCAAAATTATTACAAGACGTAAGTATACAGATCCTTCAAACCTGTTATTTCTTAAATTGAAATTGTTAAAAATTAGCGAGTTAGTGGATTTGGGAATGTTACAGATTATGTACAAGGCTCACAAAAAACATTTACCAATCAACCTTCAGGATAGATTTCAAAAAAGACAAAGTTGTTATAATTTAAAAGGATTCAAAGTATTCATAAAACCAAGGTTCAGAACAAAATTAAAAGAGCGTTACCTTACAGTTAAAGGAGTCAGTTTATGGAATGATCTTAACAGTGAGACTAAAGAAGCTAAATCAATCAATATCTTTAAAAAAATTATCAAATCCAGATTTCTTTACAGTGAAATTAAATAATGTCTTGTTGAGTGACATAAAGGGGGAAAAAAGATGTGTTCTCTTGTCCTTTTGTTGGCTGTTTTTCTTTTTCTTTTTGTAAAGAATGAAATGTTAAAAGGCATGTTTGCCTGCAGCTGTTTTATTTTGTTATTTTTCTTATATAATTGTTATGTGATTGTTTGATTTGTATCCTGTGAGAGAGGGGGCAGATACAATAAGAGTTTTTCTTCTTTCTGCTCCTTTTCTTTCAGTCTTGGGGATCTTTTATTTTTTCTTTGTATCAATTTTTATTTATAAAAGAATGAAATAAACAATAAACAATAATGTTGGAAAGATGCCTTACCGTAAGTCCGTGTTCGAGCTTTAGGAATTATTAAGAGGTCAGTGCCAGAGGATCTCAGGGTCCGCGAGGGTTCATATGGTAAAAGCAGTTCTGAAAGATAAGAAGGTCCAAGACCCCTAAGGCATTTAAAAACCATTAAAAGGACCTTAAAATCAATCCTAAAACACACAGGGAGCCAATGCAGTGATTTTAAAACTGGTGTAATATGTGCCCACCTTCTGGTCTTCGTCAGCACACGTGCTGCTGAGTTCTGTAATAGCTGTAAGCTTGAGATGTTTCTTTTTGGAAGACCAGAAAGCAGGGCGTTATAATAATCAATACGACTGGAGATAAAAGCATGCATTAGCGTCTCTGTGTTAGCCCGGGAGAGAAATGGGCCAACTCTGGCTATGTTCTTTAAGTGATAAAACCCTGTTTTTGTTACATTTTTAATATGTGGAAGAAAGTTGAGCTCAGAGTCAAAAATGATGCCCAGATTCTTCACCTGATTGGATGGAATTAAAGACAGGGGTTGGAGTTTTGATAAAAGTTTCTCTCCCTGAGCCTTAGGATCAACAATTAAAACCTCAGTCTTGTCCTGGTTGAGCTGTAGGAAGTTTTCTGCCATCCAGGATTTAATGTCTAAAATACAATTAAAAAGGGCATCAATAGGCCCTGTGTCATCAGGAGACATGGATATGTAGAGCTGTGTATCATCAGCATAACTGTGAAACATAATACCATGTCTCCTGATGACGTCTCCCAGTGGGAGCATGTACACGTTGAAAAGTACAGGGCCCAAAATTGAGCCTTGGGGAACACCACATTTCACTTCATGGGTCCTTGAGGAGCATGTGTCCAAGCTTACCAGAAATTTTCTACCTGTGAGATAAGAACTGAACCACTGAAAGGCAGTACCAGAGAGGCCTACAAGGTGTCTTAGTCTATTTAAAAGAATCATGTGATCTACTGTATCGAAAGCAGCGCTTAGATCCAGTAGCACAAGAACTGTGAGTTTGTGCATGTCCAAGTTGCACCTAAAATCATTAACAATTCTTAGTAGGGCAGTCTCTGTACTGTGGTTCATCCTTAATCCAGATTGAAATTTATCAAGAATGGAACGTTTATTTAAAAAATCATTCAGCTGAATAAAAACAAGTTTTTCTAAAATTTTGCTTAAAAATGGTAAGTTGGACACTGACCTGTGATTATTTAAAACATTAGGATCCAAATTGTTCTTCTTCAGAAGGGGTCTCACCACCGCCGTTTTAAGGGCAGCAGGGAAACAGCCCGACTGAAGAGAACAATTCACCATATTTAAAAGCTCAACTTCAAGGAAACCATAAAGTGTTTTAAAAAGTGATGTTGGAATAGGATCTAAAAGGCAGGTTGTTGGTTTTACTTGGGAGAAAACTCTACCAAGCATTTCAGCATCAACCAGTGCAAAACTGTCCAGTGTTTCATCAGGTAAAAACACGCTTTCAAAGGTATTAAGAACAGTATTTTGATTAAATAAAATAGAAGATCTTATAAAATCTATTTTACCCCTGAATTGATCTGCAAAGCCTTCACAAAGAGAGTCTGAAGGAGCGATTTGGTTTCTGTTAAAAACGGGGTTGATTAAAAACTCAATATTGTTAAGAAGGATTCTTGGGTTGTTTTTGTAATCAGTGATTATTTTAGTGATAAGACTTGTTCTTGCATGTCTGAGAGCAATATTATATATTTTTAGTTGCTCAAAATATATTTGGTGATTCACAGTTATTTTATTTTTCCTCCATCTCCGCTCAGCTACCCTGTAATTTCTTTTTAATTTTTTAATTTCCTCGTTTCTCCACAGAGGTGTGCACTTTGGCAGTAGCTTTTTTGTCTTCAGTGGAGCTACAAGGTCAAACGTTGATTGTAATTTATTAATAAAATGTTCAACGATAAAATCACAGGATGTAGGTGTAGGAGCTGGAGGATGATTACCCAAGATCTCCCGTTGAATAAAACTGGTGATATTAAAAAACACACAGTAATGGTCTGACACAGCCAAGTCAACAACAGAGGACACAATAGCTGATAGTCCGTAACTGAGGACTAAATCCAGTGTATCTTCTGGTGTGACTTGGCTGCGTGACATGTTGTTTAAAATCTAAGTAAGTAAATTTAATAACCCTTTTGCCATAGAATCTTATGGATTGTCTATGTGGATGTTAAAATCACCAGATATAATTCTAAAATCATAATTGGCATGGATTATGGATAAAAACTCATAAAATTCACTGATAAAAGCAGCATCATGTTTTGGTGGTCTGTAAACAGTGATGCAGAGGATTGAAGGACTGTTAAAAACAATAGCATGGTGCTCAAAGGTGGTGTACTGCTCAAATTTTATTTCTTTGGTCTCAAGTGAATTATTGACTATAGATGCAGTACCACCACCTCTTTCTGCCACTTCTCAGGGAGAATGTATAGTTGAAATTTGGTGGGGAGGCCTCAGTGAGAATAACTGGTGCATCTGTACCCAGCCATGTTTCAGTTAAGAACAAACAGTCTAACTAGTTATCTAAAATCAAATCGTGAATAATAAAAGATTTGTTTAAAAGGGAATGGACATTTAAAAGTGCCATGTTGATGGTGACAGGTGAATTACAGACAGTACTGGTGGGTTGTTGATGTTTTGGGAGAGGCCTGAGGTTACTGAAGTTCACAGAGTGAACATGATGGAGTCTGTTTATGTGACGGTGAGTGATGATAACAGGGATTGATAAATGGTTAGTGAAAACAGGGGGCCCAAGTCCAGTATTGTGAGTGTCAGAGGTGGAACTAAAAACATAGGAAGTGGGACCGGGGGGACATCATTCAGGGGTGGACAATTCAGTCTGTGTATGTTTGGGGTTTCTCAACATAGCACTTGCTTGATATTGTTGTATTCTTTCCTAGTGCTCAGGTGCTGAGGGTCCAATTGACCCCACATACTACACTGGTTTGGAGGTGAGGGTGGCTACACTGGTTTGTTCTGAATTTTTTTTCTGATCATTCACTTTGAGTTTTTTTTTTAAGATTTTTTTTGGCATTTTTGTGCCTAGATTGAGAGGACAGAGCCAGTGTGTAGACTTGTGAATGCAGGAGAGAGAGAGAAAGCAGAGGGAGGACACTCTGCAAACTGGCCACAGGCTGGATTCGAACTTAGGCCAGCAGAAGCATGGATGTGGGTTATGCCTGGATGCTTACCAATCCATCAAAACCCTCTTCATTTTGCTCTCTTAATACATCATGGAGGAGGTTGGCCTATGTGGAAAAAGTCTACATTGCTTTTGCTACCATTGAAACTGACAGAGTTTATAAATCAGAAATACCACACACTACGTTGAATGTAATCTTTTGTTTGCATTGGTCATCCTGCTGAAGACAGTAACATGCTTCGCTGTCAGTGCGGAAAAAGGATGTTAAAGATAAACGCTCAGTCAGTGTGTGCTCTTCACATGATGGGTTATTGATTATGAAGCTGTGTATCCATGTGAATGCTGTCATTTACATTATCTGTAATTGCAATTAAAAAATTAAAACTAAAATGGCAGGTAAAAATCTGGCATGACCGAAAAGTGATGACCTTGTTTGTCAAAATGACAGACAGCATAAAAGTTAACCTCTGATTAAACTTACCCTGCTTTGGTTCACACTAGGAGCCTCAAAAATAGATGGCAGACTGCCTGCCCATAGGTTTTCACCCACAGAGAAGTCTGGGTGAGGGTTGAGGTTATGTTCAAACAAACAATTCTCTGACCATGCTTTTGCTGTACAGCCAAGTCCTTATCCCATGTCTGAAAGAGAAGAGAGAAAGCATACTGAAATATTCTTTAAAATGGCTCTTTGTGTTTTGATAACTTTGGTCTTCTAGAGGGATTTTACAGAAATTAGAGAACATAAATCTTAGATTTACTTGAATATATGTAAAAAATAACTGCCAATAAATTAACAGGTCCCCTGAGAGAAGACAGCCAAGAATTGATGTAAGTGATACATAGCAGTTAATACTGCCATCAAAAGCCTCCTAATGAACCCACTTTTTGTTAAAACTACATGAAAAAGCTGCCTAAGCTTGACACTACAGCAACATTCTTTTCGGCATTTTACTTTCACGATCCCTAACCTATTGTTTGTTGATTGATGTAGGCTTTTGTTAACTTTGGTTTGTTGTCTTGAGTGCGGACATTGGGATTCCCCCCTCTGCAATGAGAGCATGTCAGTGTTTGCACTGCCCATATTGTCCCTCAGGATCAGGAAGGTTCAGGAGAAGCATAGGTATATGTCTGAATGGTGACAGCAGTGGTCTCGGAGTTTGTGTGCATGGACTCATAGTTCACGCAGCTGCACCACCGTGTAACTATCTGTCCTGCTCTTCAGTTTTCACAACAGTTTTCCCAACCCACTTTCTACCTTCGACCCTTGTAAACATTATTTTTCTGTGAACTCTGGTTCATTAAGATATCCTCTTGTACCCATGGCTAGTGGCATGCTGTTGTTACGAGTCAAAATTGCTCTAAGCAGTTGCTTGCTTTGTTCAGTTTTAATGAATTTAGTGTTTGCTGTAATGATGGGAATTTTGGCACTTTTGGCTCCCAAGCAGCACCTCAGACTTTTTTGGCAATATAATCAATTTATTACCAATAATTTTGTACAAATATTTGCAAAGTGAATTAATAATCTAAAAGAACATGTATTACATTAAATGTTCATATCAGTAATGTACTTTAATGTATTACTCTACTTAGCGCTGCAAAAAACAAATCATAAAAACACAAACAAACTTCACAATTTACACTGAACTCTATACAATTTTGAACTTCTAGTTTATTTTACTGTTAACCAAATTTAAAGTGAAACAACAAAAAACTTACAGTATCACACAAAAAATATCGATCAAATTGCTGAAGACCAAAAGTAAATAAATATCAGCATCAAGATGAACACTACATGTGCAATAACAATAATGATAATAACTAAACAGAAACAGTTGGACTGCTACCTCAGTGCACCATATTGTAAAGATTTGCTGAGCCACTTGTTGATATTGCTTTTATATTTCTATTTGGCTGACACTGGGACCTCAGTAATTAATTTCATTCTATTGTCATTTAAGTGTAGACTAGAGCAACAATTAAAACTCCTTTGAATCCTTTTTTAGATTTGAGGTTGTCTTGGAGCAGGCTTGATATGAGATTTTAATCCTGCAGACTCCACACTCTGCCTTTGTACAGTCAACATAATTTAAGTAAGACCAAATTTTACTCCATTTGCTGTGTTGTCACTCATTTTCTTCACTTCTTTGGTCTTACTATCACATCATTTGTTTTCTGTTTCTTGGCATAGAGTGAGGTCCTGAACAGCTGGCAAGAGCAGAAAATATGTAGCCCATATCTTGCATGACAAATAGCATGGGTACCTTTTGGGACTGTTCAGTAGAAGCACGGCTAATGATAGAGAATTTGCATTTCCTTGCAGCAAATGCATTGAAATGCTGAGTCTGAATGCTGGAACTGTGAAATGAAATTTCTAAAGCCAGTGCAAATAAAGCTGAAAATGTGACATAAGCAGTTGGAAACAGTAAAACAAAGCTCACAACTGGCTATGCTAAATAAAAATGTTAAAAGTTGTGAAAGTAAGCTAGAAACCGAATAAAGGTGAGCCAAATTTGCATAAGGCCGCTGATATGTTTGCCCACCCTGAAGGAGTTACAATTATTAAAAGGGGTAAATGGATAAGACCTAAAATGACAAAGACTGTAATCAGTAGCAGAGGTTTTAATTATGTTCTGAAATAAGCATTCTAAAGAAAGAAATAGAGTATGGATACATTTCTGTTCGTGTACATATGCGTGCATATGTGTGAATAAATGATTATGGTCATTGGTCTATATGTACATTTGTGCATGTATGTTTGCATGATGGATCTATGCATATATCAGAGTATGTGCATATGTAAATGAAAAGGTATCTTTCATTATGGGTATATTTCTGTTTATGTGTATATGTCTGAAGAAAATGATGCATATGTATGTATGTATGCATCTGTAAAATGACTGAGAGTGACATTAATGTGTTAAAGCAAAAATGCAGTATGTAGGTGAAACTATGCCAAATGTTTAGAGCTCAGAAGTTGAAGCAGTTTTAGCAGGACTGTATAAATCTCCCATTTATTTAAGTATATTTAAGTATACCAAATCTGTAAAGCTTGAAAGATGAAGCAGGTTCAGCAGAACTGCATAAATGTCCAATTCATTTCAATGTGAAAAAAATCAGTCAAAGTATTTTTGTCTTTTAAAACTATCACAGTTATGAATTTGAGAAAAAACAGGAGACTGCTGTTCAACAATCTGATTTGGGCATTTTTTTTCTCTGAACATTACGTGCAAGAGTCCGTGCATTGTGTTTTAATTTGAAACTTCTGGTCACTCCACACGGTGACTTCCTGTGAATTTACGATGTTTGGAAGCGGCCGTGCTGTAAACAGACCTTTACTCGCATGTAGCGGGCACGGAGCTGTTAACATCCCCGCCTCGTGTCTCACCAAAACCTCCGCTGAATGTCTCAGTTTCACGGAGGCTTTGTCGTCAGCTGCGGGTCTGTTCCTCAGTGCTGAGCCGAAGCTGCTAGCGCTAAGCTAAGCTAAGCTCCACCTTTCACAGAGTATGCAGGAGCTGAGGGAAAAGAGCAGGGTACTTCCGGGTAAACGAAGGCTCGCTGTGCCAAAACCGTGATAGATATCAGAAAAGGGATTGCACTGTGAGCATCCCAAGAACATGCTGAAGCTATGGGTGTAATTTTTATGTCCATAAAGTAAAGAATGTTGACATAGTGGCGAGTTAAAAACAGGCTTCAAAGTGAAGCGCCCAGCTGTCCGGAGGTGAATTTTTGCATTACCGTAGATGAGAAGATTTTGAGTCATACCGTAAAAGCTGAAGCTCACTGAGACAAAACGATGTCAGATTAAACTTTGAAGCGGATTTCACATGTAAGAGGAGAAAGTTAGCGACGTTTTGATGCATAAATCATGTCTGTGGAGGACGTTTTGACGAAGTTATAACAGGATAATTCTGCTGAGTCCGCGAGAATTTTTCTGTCTGTCCACTCTGAGATGGCGTCACACTCGCTCTGACGCCATAGACCTTTTTCACAAAAACCGGAAATACGCAATCACTGGGGAACTTTACTTCCTGTCAAGTGCCAAAACCATTCACTTTCTTCGAAATGGATCGAGTTTTCAGTACATGTCTCCAACATTTGCCCAGCATTTCCTTCGCTGATGTGGAAAGGATCGTGGAAGAGAAATCAGTCACGAAAAAGTCAAAAATGAAGAAAGGATACAAATTTTTCCACGAAAACTTCATAGAAAAATATGAAGGTAAGTAGAGAGTTAGCATGTTAGCCTAAGTGCTACTGAACCCTGATAAAGAATAACAAATCATTAGCGACTTTACGTAGTACTTAGACGTACTTTTATATATACTTTCATGTATAGATTCGGATAACCGTACTCAAACATTTAAGTCTCCTTTGCAGCATGATGACAACCGTTTGTTCTGTTAATAGCTGTTTAAGTGAACGTCTTTTATATTAGACGAATGCTATCATTGATTAGCCCAACATCTTTCTCTGCTAACTTGAGTTTTTGTGCGTGTCTTATCGTCATCATAGTATCTAATGTATTAGATGGCCAGGTGACAGTGAGGGCAAGGTGCTACCGGTCACAGAGGAAAAGCGAGGAGCCTCACAAACTAGAGGTTTGACCACAGAAAGCATAAGTTCCCTGCCGTTGCAGGATTTCTCTTTGCTGCTGTTGCAGCTCTCTCCGCTGACGTGTTGTCCATCCTAGCTTTATCTTGTACAGGAGCATCAACTCTGCTCTTTTTCTTTGTCCTTTTATTTCACCTAATTCCATAGGTTATAAGTCTCTACTGCTATGTTATCTATTTCTATAATAGACCTGTGGTCAGAAGAGTGCATTCCCTTCCACCACTCAACCAAACCAGCTATTTGTGGTTTATTTCTATTGTACTGAATAAAGTCGTGTGTGTGTGTGTGTGTGTGAGTGAGTGTGTGTATAAAAATATCATATTATAAAAGTTAAGAGTTATTTTGGGGAAAAAAAGGTCGTGGTGGGTGCACTACAAAATCCCCTTGCCATAAGCTGTTACCATCTATTACCACTGACAGTGATGTAATTCGACGATGTCATGTTCATCATTCTTATCCATTTTTGTACAGATGACACTCGCTGTTGATAGTGGATGTCTGATGGCGTTTTCCTGTAGCTGTGCTGCAGGAAAAGGGTTCTGCAACCACATTGTGGCCCTACTACACCAGACAGCACATTATTCACAGTATGGCCTGCAGACTGTCCCTCCATCTCTGGCCTGTACAAGCAGTCTACAACAATGGCATAGACCGAGAACTCAGGTGGGTGTAAAATAAGGTAGTTTATTTACTCTGTTTTCATTAACTGCTTCACACATACTGGTCTGCTGGGCATTTCCCAAAGCTTAGTTGCTGATTTTGTTAGCAGCTATGGGTATTGGTATTGTCACTAAACTTAGGATTAAGGGTCTTGATTTTGTACAAGTACTGATGGAAAATAAAAAATAATGATTAGAGACGCTCAGATGGGCTGTACACAAACACAAAGACTGTGTATACATTAATATTTTATTTTATAAATGTATGCTGACAATACAAGCTTCCTTATCAGCCCCAAACGCCATTGTTTACAAAACCGTATAGATCTCCTAGAAATATTTTCACAACAATCTTGATTAAAACTTAACTATGATAAATGCAAAATATTGAGGATTGGCAGCCTAAAGAACACATTATTTAAAATGGAATGCAAAGTACCTGTTGTGGACAGATGGGCCAGTTAATATACAGTCCTTGGTGTTGTGATCCCAGAAAATCTAGAAGAACTTGGTTTAGTAAATTATGATAGTAAAATGAGAAATATAAATAAAATTTTACAATTATGGAAAGGAAAGTCCTTAATGCTTTACGGGACAATAATAATCAATAATAATCAATTCCCTTATTATTCCCCAATTTATTTGCCTTTTTATGTCATTACCAGCTCCATCACAACCTTTTTTAAGGTCTATAAACAGAATGTCTTTGAATTTGTCTGTGATGGCAAGCCAGAAAAAATCAAAAGAAAGGTCTTGTACACTGAATATAAATTTTGGGGTCTGAAATTACTTAGCCTTGAAGCTTTATGCTTGTCATTAAAAGCAGCAATTGTCCCAAAGATATATTTTAACAGTGAGTGGTACACAAGTGTCCTGTTGGACAAAAGCCATATATTAGGTAAAAAAAAACTGTACCTGTTTTTACAATTATTGCCTTCCCACTTCTCATATATGGATAAACTGCTGGGAAACATCTCAGGGTTTATAAAGGAGGCAACTCACTCATGGTGGTGTTTTCAGTTTTATAGACCGGAAAACAGAGATGATATTTTACAGCAGATAATATGGATGAACTCTAATATTGTAATTGATGGAAAGCCTTTCTTTTGGGAAAATATGTGTGTGAAGGGTATTATTTTTGTCAATGATATTATAAATGAGAATGGCAAGATTATGGAGTATGATGAATTTAGAATAATGTATGGTGATGTATGTTCAAGTTATTCCTTTAGTCAGCTAACTGCTGCATTAGGGAAAAAATGGAAACAAACAACTAACTATGGAAAAAACAAACTGCTGGTCTGTAAACCATCAATAAAAAACTAATTGGTTAAATGTAATAAAGCAGCCATTAAAGGTTGCCCCATACAATACATATGGAAAATGGGGAGACACTTTTGACTGTCCATTACCATGTGAAAAATATTTTAATTAATTTACAAAACTACGGTGGATGTGCAAAATCTATTTTTTCAAATTAAAATCATATTTAATTTTTTAACCACAAGGAAAATATTAAAGCTATAGAATATGGCATAAACAGATGATTGTCACATATTGTCTTTGTTTCGGAAGGATGTTGAGGAGATGTGTTTAGAAACTGGCTGGTCTTTAAAATTAGATGTTTCTGTATTTTTCGGAGAGTTTGTAGATAGTAATGACCTTGTTAACCTAATTATTGTTCTGGGTAAACAATGTATCTTTAAGGCCACAAATAGATCTTCACTTAATATTATGTCCTTTAAAAGATTTATTCAGCAATATATAGTTTTAGAAGGTTATATGGTCGAAACTGACAATTATGCCAAAAAATTATGAAAGGAGATTGGAGGTTCTCAAGGGTTTATGTAAGGGTAATGTAAACTGAGTTGGTCTATATGCACACATTTTTGTTGTACCATGTGTAGTTTTTGTGGGAGGTGAGGGTGAGTGGGGTGTATCTTGTGTTTATGTTGTCCTGTTTGTTTGTGTCATAAAATGAAAAAAAAAAAAAAACACACACACACAGACAGTGTTTTACTACAATTCTTGCAAAAATTAACATATTTGACCCTTGATTTCAGGGAATTCATCCAGAACCAGTTAGTGATGTGGTCGTGCGAAAGCCAACAACAGCTGGCAAGAGTGGTCTTCGGTCCACATTGTACCAGGCATATGCAGGTAATATTCAACATTACACTTTTGCTACAGCTAAAT
Organism: Scarus forsteni; assembly: GCA_036419115.1. Lineage (NCBI taxonomy): Eukaryota > Metazoa > Chordata > Actinopteri > Labriformes > Labridae > Scarus > Scarus forsteni. Next base: position 440,705 of record JAZDUH010000386.1, read on the forward strand.
GGTAATGCCTTTGTATATTGATGGCCAAATGTAACTACATTTTCCCAAAATAGAAGCACAAATAAGTAGGGGCTTTATGTATGTTGTTTTTTTAGGACTGTTTCCTGACCCCGATTTGATGGCGGCTGGGCCCAAGCTAAGTGAGGAACAACCCCAGCCCCTCATTGCTCTGGTATTGGATGGCTTGTCTGAAATAGAGCTGGTTCCATCCAAATTTGGCCCTGTCCCACGTGGATGCCCCATATCTTACCTTTGTCCCCCTGAAACATCCAGTGATCTTATCCAGCACCACTTGGCTCCTGAATTCCCAGTTCTTCCTCTTCCTTGGTCTCAGCATTCTCTCTCTAACTTATATTTTGTTCCCACATTGCACCAGCAATTGCACATACAGTCATTGCAAGTGTCGCTTCAAATGGCCGGTGAGATTGAGAAGGCAACCAGGCAACAATCAAAATGTCCTTTGTGGGTGCAGTTACGTCAACCTCGGTTAACTGCCAGTCGTTTTCGAGAGGCCTGTGCCTCCTGGGGCGGGGGTATGGATTCAGAGGCTTCAGCAAAAGCCCTAGCTGCCAAAATGGTAAGGGGCTCAAGCAAGCAAACAGCTGCAATGAAGCGAGGTTTGCAAATGGAATCAGAGATCCTGTTAAGCTACTCTGAATTCAAACGTGTTAATGTGCTGCCTGTTGGATTTGTCATTCCCCCTGAAGCACCCCATCTCGGGGCCAGTCCTGATGGTAGGGTCTATGACCCCTCAGAGTCACCGCCATTCGGACTTGTTGAGGTGAAGAGCACCACGAAACCTGATGCTTCACAGGTTGCACACCTTAACAGAGAAAATGGATATACCCTGAGGCAGTCACACCGGTACTACTGGCAGGTTCAGGGACAGTTGGCAGTAACCGGCCTTGAGTGGTGTGACTTTGTAACAGATACTCAGGCAAATTTTTGTGTTGAAAGAATTTGGCGAGATGATGAACTCATACTCAAAATGAAGGAAAAATTAGACCTTTTCTACTACACCACATACATGAATGTGTACTTGCAATCACACTGATTCGTCATGGACTAACTGCATCTGTTGTAAATATTTGCTGCACTGCTGTAACGTGATTTATATTATTTTGTTATTTTATCACATATTGGTTATTATATTACAGTTCTGCATAGTGATCTAACATTGTACATACTTGTAAATGCATACATGGTGATTAATTACACAGCTCATTTGATATGTCATTCTTTAAATGAATTATTCAGAACACGGCCTTGGCCATGGCAGTCAGGGCCCTGATTGGTAATAGTCTTATTAACCTTACTGTATGAAATTTAAATTCCAATGAATTGATTGCTTATTGATTAAGTATCTTCGGCCTCAGTTAAATGAGTTAAAAGTGTGCTTGTTGCAGTGTGTATGATTTCATTTTTTCTTATGTGGTTGTGTGGCTAAATTCAAATCCTATTTCCACAAAGGAACAGTAACAAAAGAAGCAGTTACATGTAAATCAATCCAACTTTATTTATACATCAATTTTCATACAAAACAATGGAGCAAAGAGTGCTTTACAAACATAACACAAAAGGAATCATGACCCAGATCCTCTCCACCCAAACTCACCCACCCGTGATCTGTACACACTACCAGTGAAAGGATAAGTTCGGTTTCTACAGCTTTCACATTGTTTATAGAATGAAGAAGAACAACATACTCACCCAGAAGGCTTTCCTGATCCAAACAGTGCTTCAGGAGATATTTAGATCCAAAATCGAGCAGCGGACATCCGTATAATGTTAGCACACGGGGCATGTATAGAGCTACTCCTAAAACTGCATTAATCGTCCAAAAACTCATTAGTTTCACCAATATTTCATCATGGTCCGCTCGGGCTATTCCTCCATTGCAGTCTGTGTCGCTCCAGACATGTTCTTGTGACTGTGCTGACCTCTGAACTGAATACTTTTACGTTTGCCTCTGCACATGCGCAGTACGGCTCATTGTTTCAGGGGAAGACAGCCGGCTACACAACGACTTTCTTCTTCCAGTTTTGTGCAAAATGGACGAATATCTATCGGATGAAGATGTTGTGGAGGAGAACTTTGAATATGATGGGTGTCCTTACAGTTTTGAGCCAGAGGTCAGCAGTCACACAACATGTCTGGAGCGACACAGACTGTAATGGAGGAGTAACGTGAGCGGACCATGTTGAAATATTGGTGAAACTAATGAGTTTTTGGACGATTAATGCAGTTTTAGGAGCAGCACTTTACATACCCTATATGCTACCATTATACGGATGTCCTTCGCTCGATTTTGGATCTAAATATCTCCTGAAGCACTGTTTGGATCAGGAAAGCCTTCTGGGTGAGTATATTGTTCTACTTCATTCTATAAACAATGTGAAAGCTGTAGAAACCGAACTTATCCTTTAAATCATATGTGTCAAACTCAAGGCCCGGGGGCCACATCCAGCCCGATGGACAATTATATCTGGCCCGCAAGATTGTTTTATAAAGTTTTTGTCTTTGTTATTAATGGCCTGTCGGTATTAAGTGCTGATAACACACAAACTACAGATCCCATAATGCAGTATAATATTTTCTTATTTTTGTTGCATGTTCATATTTCCAACTTTTTATTTTGACAGGAGATATTTTTATGGAGAGCAAAATCTTTTTAAGTTATTTATAGTTTCAGTTTCTTTAGTTTGTAATAATAGTATTTGTCTCCATTTATTTGTATTTATTAAAAAAAGTTTAGTTTTAATGTGTTCAATAAATATTTTTCCTTTTTGGCCCTTGACCTAAAGTGTCTTTTGAATTTTGGCCCCATGTGCAATTGAGTTTGACACCCCTGCTTTAAATGCATCATAAGCAGGGCTGTAGTGATAAAAAAGATGTCTCGCTGACAGTTTTCAAATATTTAACATGTAATTGAAGTTGACATGAATACAAAAAAAGAAGAATGTAAAGAGAGTATTTCATGTATGTTTTGAAAGTGTTTCAGAAACCATGCGCTAATTACTCTTCACAAGACAAAGGCCCTTGAAAATTAGCCATTACACAACAGTTGTACCAGATTTGGCTAACGGTGCCCATCAAAGTGAGTGGTACAGGTGAGTCCCAGATGTGATTGGATTTTATTCTGCCTATTACTCTCTCAACCACTATCCTGGGGCAATTGCCTGTGTCTTCTCAGTGTCCTCTCTTGTAAACTGGGCTGTATGCTTGAAGGGTGGAATGATGAGTTTTGCCCCAACACCAGAGAGGAGATCATCAATGAGCCTTTGTCTGCCATCACTTCATCGCCTGGCTCGAGCAAGAGAAGGATACCACAAAGCTTTGTTATCTCTTTGTCAGAGATGCTGCCAGTGTACAGCTTCGAGAAGAATGACACAAAGCCATGGGGGGTGACTCCAATAAGTGCCTTCAAGGTTGTCCTGTTTTTGTAACGGGAGAACATCTCTGACTGCAAGGTGAGTGAAGAGGCTGCAGCCACAGCAATCTCAGTGCAGTCCAGTATCACACGGACATTGGGACAGTGCTGCTTAAATTTTTCCGGCATAACCGACCTTATTTTGTCCCTACTCACCCAAAGTGGAATCGTCCCCAGAATGGAGAACAGGTAATTAGCCCAGGTGATGGTCACTCGGCTAACTGTGGCAACACTTGTCTGAAACATGTCAGCTATGAGTTGTTCCTTCATGCCAACAGCTATTCTCATGGAGTACATGAGGAATTCATTGATTAATGGCATGCTGCGTGAGGGGCTGGGTCCACTGTCATCAATGGCTTCCTCACCCATTCTCTTTGCTTTGCTCCAGTAGATCAGCCGCGAAGCAGATGGTGCAATGTGTTCCCAGAAGATCTTAAACACACGCTCAGATGGAAATTTTGTGTAGAACCTGATCTGTGCATCAGACACAAAATACTGACTTAAGACGGCTGGGGATGGCAGGGAAACACTCTCCAGTTTGGCTTCCAAGTCTTTGATGTAATCTGCCACCTCATCGAGAACACCTGTGGAGATTCAGAAGAAAGATTAATTCTGGTCTTTACACAGTTTATTAAAATAATAGACCCTGTTGACACACACACAGACACACACACACACACACACATATATATATATATATATATATATATATATATATATATATATATATATATATACACACATATATACACATATACACACATACATATATAAACACACATGTATATATATACAGACATATACGTATGTGTATATATATATATAGACATATATACTTATGTGTATATATGTATATATATACATATATACGTATGTATATATGTATATATATATATATATATACATATACGTATGTATATATATATCTGTATATATATACACATATACGTATGTGTATATATATGTATATATATGTATATTTATATATATACACATATACGTACGTGTATATATATGTATATGTATATATATACACATATACGTATGTGTATATGTATGTATATGTGTATATATGTATATATACACGTGTATATATATGTGTGTATATGTGTATGTGTGTATATATATACATATATATATATATATATATATATATATATATATATATATATATATATATATATATTTTAACGCATATATATATGCGTTAAATGTTAATAGAAGAACAGTTAAATGTGGATGTAATCTGTTGTTTACAACAGATGGAGTTTCTTACCTGCAGGGGGCGGGGTCGCATAGTCATGGTCCAGTTTAGCCACCTTCGCTGCAGTGTTTTTCTGTTGACTTTCCAGTTCTAGGACAGACAGCTCCACAAACTGCCGTTTGTAGCAACGATCGTACACTGACTCCCTGGTAGAATGCGGTGTAAAGTCATTCCAGCTGAACAGACTTGGAACAGCATCACTTTTAAGGCGGCTAACACTTAGCCCCTGGACGTAGTCCGACGGAGTGAAATGTCGGCTGCAGACGTGTGTGCTCCCCTCTTTAATGACAAAACTGGGTCCCTCTTCCCGCCTAATCGCCTGAACCCACTTTTGTCTGACATCTTCGTTCTTCGGAAACGAGTGAAAATTAAGGTAAGGCTACTTCAGCCCATACGAAAAGCAACCAGGTACGCTACAATAGCTCTTGTTTTTAGCTTGCGCCATTGATACCGGAAGGGGAGTTCCCCCGTGATTACGTATTTCCGGCTGAAAAACCAGGAAGTGTGAAAAAGGTCTATTGATTGCCTCAAAAATCGGTGTTGCTTAAAAATTCATATTTAAAAACCGTAGAAGCCAGCAAAAAGCTGAAGATATGTAAAAATGGCTGAGAAGTCAGTGCAGCTTTTAAAGTACGAATGAAGTCTGTAGGTGGAAGCATGCCCAAGCTGTGGAGCTTCAAAGTTGGTGAATTTTTCTGCAGAGCTGCGGACATGTCCCATTGATTTCAATGTAAAAATACATGCAGAAATTATTTTTTACTGTAAAAAGTATAACTGTTAAAGCTGTGAAAAATACAAGCACACTTCTCCTGAACATGCTGCATATGTCAATTTTTTTCTGTGAAAATCTGTGCAAATTTGAAGCTTGTGAAAGGTGCCAAAGTCCCAGAACAAAATGTAACAAAATGGCGATAGGGAGAACAATATGTTGAAATGCTGACTCAGCATTTCAACATAATAATCATTTAGTTTCAGGCTCTAAACCAGGGGTCGGCAAGTAAGTTTGGCCTGGGGCCAAAATTTTTCTGAGCAACTGAATGGTGGGCCAAAACATCACATCAATCAGAAACATGTTTTCTCTCTCTCTCTCTCTCTCTCTCTCTCTCTCCCTCTCTCTTTTAAAAAAAACGTTTTCCCCTATTCTATCGGCTACTTTTATATAGTGTGAATACAAAATGTAGGCTAATTTAAGGAAGTATTTGTTTTAAATAAAGTAACTTTATTTCTCAGACTATTAGTGTGTTGTTACTGCTTTAGCTCCACTGCTGCGTTGTAAAATTGCTTTTGATAGTAACTTGGTGATGATGAGGCTGCTGTCTTTAATCAGTGACTTTTTACCCAGACTGTCTTTAAAGTCATCATAAATTTGCCATAGCCAACTATGTTTTTTCCCACACACATTTAATAGAAATGTGAGTAATTCAATTTTGAAAATAAGTACTTCTTTGAGCCCAGATAACGCATTTTAAGTAAAGATTAAAAAAAAAAAAAAGATTTTCAGGATTGGGCTATGATTGTCAAGTGTTTTTACTGGGACATGGCTTCCCACACTTGATAAAGAAAGGACTAAACCAAACTTCAGGTTTTCACTCAATCCCTTTTTAGTTTTTGTTGAGCTTTGCAGCTTCAGCAGCGTTGAACTCGAGAAATAACTTGATGGAAGCAGTTATGCTCTTCAGCCTTTTCTGGCATATTTATTTTTAGTGAACGGCTCGACCTCGTGTTGCTTCAGGTCGGACGGAGGAAGAGAGAACAACAACAAAAAAAAAGGTCAAGCAGGTATAATACATAGCTCCTGCATTTTGACGTGCGCCCCACAGTGGCCAAACAAAAATACTGCATCCCATTTCAGCACAGTCTCATCTCATAAACAGAGTACATCACAATAAAAGAATGTCTCTTAACAGTTTTCATCAGGAATCAAGCAGGTGAAAAACCTACAATCACAAAACAAATCAATGTTAAATATTTCAGCAACTTTTTAAACAAGCAGAAGAACATTAAATTAAATGTTTGCTTGACAAATTAATATTAATATATTATTAATTATTAATTATTCATATTAATATTAAATATTGTTCATTTTTGAACCATTTGTTTGAAAAAACATTTACTTTTTATTTTAGCCAGGATTTTACACTGATTTTAAACTTAAAACATCAACCTTATTTAAAGTTTTTAACAAAAAGTATTTTTTTAACTAACATGAAATAATTTTTTAAATATCATGACATCAAGTTATTAAATCAGATTTAATGTATGTTTTAATACTTCTATTTAACATAAACTGTTTTTGTACATTGAATATTTTGAATTGCATTTAAATAAAGTAAAATTCGATATTTTAAATAAATACTTTTTTACATTTGATTAACTCAGAAGAAACCCAACTTTAACCTTCTAAAAAAAAACATCGATATCACAAAACCCAATGCCAGAAATGATAGTGGTGCTGATTGATATTTTCGGTCACCCCCAAGCCGGCTGCGGCCTCCGGCTGTCTAATTTTGACAGCTGCACAGCCGTGATGTTCACGATCGCGGTGGCGTCTGGGCGGCTGCTGATTGATATTTACAGTGGTGCGCGCTGTGGCCTCTGGCCGTCTGGGTGTGCCGACCGTTTGTGAGCTTTCCCGGTTTCCCCGATGGCCATCAACGCCCCTGCCCCTTTTAGCCTATATCAGTTTTTCAATTTCATCTGGCGAGCCAGATATTATTGGAGACGGGCCAATTTTGGCCCGCGGGTAGTTGCCGACCGCTGCTCTTAACCATCAACCTGTCAATTTTAGGCTCCGTCGGCACACAAGAGATGAAGATACTGAGAACCAAAGCTCTCATGTCGCTTACCATTGTCTTCATGTTACTTGCAGACAGACGACCGTGCCCCGTTATGTTCGTCCACAACTGTATTGATGACCTCTCTGTCTGTTATATCTGGTATCGTCGCAGAACAGAAACCAGAGTCCAGGATGATCCATGCCCACAGAGCCCACTCCAGCATGCCCCTCATGTTGAAACACCACAGAGTGATGATGACGGGAGCTGCTGTGGTTTCTGTATCTGCACTCTGACACTCAAAGCAGAAGTTGCCCTCTGAAGAGGAACTGGATGGTTTCCTCACACTCAAACCTAATGTGTGATGTGTTGTAAAAGAGTCAAGACAAGGAAACAGTTTGTCTTTAACTCTTTAATGCATGGTGTTCACTACAGTAGACAGATACTGTATTTGGATTATATTTGATACCCTTGAGGTTGCAGTACCTTGTCTACCAGCTGGTAAATTCCTAAACCCTTGTCTTAAGTTTTATAAAAATATCTTTGCACATTATTACCATATTGAGATATTGCATCATAAATCCAAAACAGCAAACTGAGGGCAATTGGATATTGTTCTTGTATTCAGATTTTACATAATTTTATTTTTTTTATCTTAAATTTTAATGTAATGCACAAGTGAGTAATTTATTTAATCAGCAACAATTCATGTACTTCAGATTTTGTTTTTTCTTTTATTTACTCTTAATAAATGTTTGTCAAAGACATGTTTGTGGACCCTTAAGATGCCATAAATTATTAACAAACATTTAATGATGTATTCTTTTGTTATTTGATAATTTATACATCTAGGGTTAATCCAGCAATGAGGAATTTACAGGTTGGTGACCCCAATGAAGCAGCGAGCTGCAGCAATAGTTAAGAAACAATATTTTGTATCAGTTATACATTCATATACAACATTGAGCTGTATGGTGAGTTTGATTTTACTTTCTCATTTAAATTATATGACTAGCTGTAATGTATCTTGGGTTACAAGAGTTCTCCAAGATATTTATAACAATCTGCAGATTCCCATCAAACTTTGAGTGCAGGTGTGCCCAAACAGAGGCGGACAAGTGGTGGCCTTGGGGCCACATGCAGCCCTTCACCAATCATTTTAAAAAATGAAGAAAACATAACAACTGCTTAATATGATTCATCAGGAGTTACCAGTACTACATATTTAACACATTAGAATAGCTAATACAATATTTTCTGTTTTTTACAAGTCATTAAAGAACTTTCGCTGCTATGATGGTATCTCTAATTGTCTCTGATGAGGCATTAAAACATAATATATAGTGTTCGTATAAACTACATTTTGAAAAAATGGTAAAGGCAATAAATGTGTGTTTTAAAATCCGGTGGACATAGCTTTTATTATATTACAAAAAGCTTACATAACAGAAGGTCAAGGGTGGTCACACCACATATTGATTGGACCTAATTAATCTTTTGATCACTCATCTTGAATCATGAATTAAATAATTTGCAATGAAAGTTCTAAAATTATCTGACATTTTTTTCCAACATGCCCAAAACCTCTCCCATTTTATTGCAGCTATCTTTCATTGCATGCTAATAGACAACATTAACACAGATAAGGGGTAAATTATTTTATTCATGTATGGGAGTTAATGGTAATATTACTTGTGTTGTGACATAAATAAGTGTGAGAATGTTAGGATAATGTAAACAATATAAAATGGCTGCTCAAATTTTGTTTTAGGACTACTACAAACCTCTTATCTTTTGTCATGCCATACTGTAACCTTCCTGACTTGTGACCAAACCTCATTCTCAAACACAAGCACAGAAAAAAACAGAAGTGCTGGTAAGACATCATCCCTCTGCTTCCCAAGAATATTATCACCAGCACATAAAAACTGTCTTGATATTATCAAATATTTGACTGGCTGTATCTTGTTCCTGATAACATTGAATGTAAACAACAAGAATTGATGCTGATTTAATGGCAAACGTGGTCACAGTAAAGTTTCATTGATTTACATTTCTGTTCAGTTAATGAACCTTGGCTCTAATTGATGAAAAACAAATCTATCTGTGCTGATATTTGTGACTTCATTTCTACTTTAGAGCATTTCTTACACAGCACTGTATAGTTAATCAAATAATTCACACATATAAGCATTTTGTTTCAGTACATTTAATTATACAAAAGATCAATTCATGAAGGCAGTTCAGTTATCCGTGAAACTCACAGAATTTGGTCCAGTATGATCAATACTTAACAGTCAGTAGCATTTAACAGTTGTAAACCTTCATGACTGTAACTAAAGTCTCCCCCTTTGCTTTGGTGTGTTGTGAAAGAAGCAAGAATAAGATGAGGAGCTCTTTGATTTCACAGGAGTTTCCTTTCGCAGCCAAAGACAGCCCCTTCACCTTCTCTTAAACTCACATTTCCCACGTCCCTTCTTTTAAAACTAAAGCCAAAAAAAAACTCCATAAATCAGAGGTCACCATCCTTTTTAAAGGTGATGCTGAAAGAGAGAGGCACAGCTACCCACAAGAATTCTCTGGAAACCACGACTAATGCTCACTTAGCAGTCATAATTATTAATGTTACCTACAATTAAGCCAGAAGATAGAGTCTCCACTCCATTAATGTAAAAAAGGGAAGGTATTATTATCAAGTATTACTAAGTAACACTGAACCCGTGGATTTAAAGTAACATTTGAGTTTGAAAGACCAGTTTCACTTTTGATGCATTTTACTGTGTGGTGGCAGCAGGGCATGTGTTTTTTTACTCAGGCAAACACGATCAGGTCAGAGTTTTCAGGCTGCTAGATTGAGCCACACAGCTCACCCTCAGTTTTCACATCAATCAGTGTGTTTTTAGTATTTTAGTATTATTGAGACTGCCATAAAAGGAAAAACATCTTTAGTACAATTAAACCATCCCAATTGTGCATAACATGAACATTCAGGGCCCTAATTTGGTGGCTCAGCCCAGGGTGGCGCAGGGTGGCGCAGGGTGCTCAGAGCCTGGCGCACTCCACACAGTGTTAATGTCGTCCGGTGCACAGCCATACCAATTTGACAATTTGGTACACTGGCTGCTCCTAGATGGGTGTGATGGCACACCAGGGGGAGGTGCCGACAGATTCAGCTTGGCGCAGAGACAATTTTATGCCAAAAAGCTGCACAGAAGGTGCGCTGAAAGCTTGCCAGCTCCAACCTGGTCTATTCTCTGCGCAGGTAAAGTGCACCGTCCACAGTATTAATTTGGCTGACAGTGCGCACACTTCACCAAAACCCCAGAGGCATGGGGTGCTAGTTTGGCGGAGTGGTTAGCAACCAGGCACCCCATGTACATGCTTCTGCCGAGCAGGTTCGAATCCTGCCTGTGACCAGTTTGCAGAGTGTCTTCTCCTACTCTCTCTCCCCCTTTCACAAGCCTATCCACTATCTCTCTCCTATCAATAAAGGCACAAAATGCCCCCCCCCAAAAAAAACTCAGAGGCACGTCTCCAGACTGTCAGGCACATTTCAATGCAATAAAAAAACCATATTGACCATATTTTTCTGTTTTAGTCTTTATTCTTAACGTGATCTAAAAAGATTGAGTACATAATTGCAAGGACAATGGGGAGATACTGAGCAAGAATATATCACCAAAGACTCTGCTGTTTGGCAGTGACAGACCATGAAAGCAGGTGAATCACAAGCATGATGAATGGATTAGCCTGCTTCTATGTTTAAATGTACCTGTCTCTTAATTTTGTACTCCTATTCATGACACAGTAACCCCCAAATTCCACTGCATCCGAAAGCGCCACGCTGCAGAGCGCCGCCGCCTTGCTCTGACAGACAAACCCCATGCACCGCGCCGAGCAGCACCAGGGAGGGCTGATCCCCGGAGAGCCACAGGCTCTCAAGAGAATAGCGATGTCACACACTCATAAAACATGTTATAGACTGAGAAAAGAAATAATCACCTCACTTTGCTTCTCAAAGGTCCGTTTGCCGGTCCCAACCACACAGCTTCGTGATTTAAGAAATGTACCAAAACAATGATAGTGAATGACCTGATGGTGTGAGTCCAGTGAGGCAGCAGAACATATCCAACTAACTGCAGAGAGACAGACAGTCTCAAAATGTATCCACTAAGTTGGGCTCTCAACGCAATCGATAAGGTTTTCTCAACCCGTCAAGCTGGCCCGGGAGAACCAAAATGCACGTGGAAGAAAGGATTGGACTCTGCCTTACGCGGAACAAAGGATTGGTCACAATATGTCAAATACGGACACTAAAGGACAGTCAAGAATTATGTCATACTTCTGTAAATGGAATAAAAATTTATAATAATTTGATGATATGTGGAAAAGAGGAGACTAAATATTGAGAAAATGGGGACGGGACTAGATAAGCTCTGCTTCTCCCGTCTTCCCTTTCGGACATGTACATTTGATCAACTATTGACAATGTGTGATGCTGTATAAGTGTGCTGACGTGACCGAAATAAATAAATCAATTAAATTCAATTTGCTCAACTTCTATCCATCAATATCCTTGTAGAAAAGATGTTTGGTGTCTTGTATACAATGTGATATATTTCTGTGATTCACTTTTCTTCGTCCATGGTGCTGTGTTGCCTCTGGGACCCTCTGATGGACTGCTGACCTGATGCTTGTGACTCTGGATTTGACATAATGACAAACAACTGAGGAAATTTACGTGCAAGACTCCATGCATTGTGTCTTATTTTGAAACTTCTGGATACTCCACATGTTGACTTCCTGTCTGGTGTTTTCTTAACGACAGTGAATTTCCGAGATTTAGAAGCAGCCGTGCAGAAAATAGACCTGAAGCGATTTGACCTTGGTGCACGCTGACACTTTGGCAAAGCGGCGCTAATGCGCCACAGCACATGCAGTGGAATTTGCCTGATAGACTACAATGGGATAATAATGAGGACAATATGATTTTAGAAAGTAATTAAAGTAAATCCCTCTCCTCTGAAAAAAATCTCTTAGTCAACTGCTCTGTAAGTTGTAACTTGCAGAGCAGATGAGGTACAAAAGCTGAATTTACAAGCACATCAAGTCAAACATCTCACACAAACAGCAGACACAAAGGTGTTTTTAAAGGCTGGTTCAGAAATGATTTGGTCTGGTTTGCCCAATCCTTACTGGGACACACTGGGAGTGTATTTTCAAATCACTGATGCATATTAATTTCATGAATAATATGAAATGTGAGAAATGTGAAAAACTATAGGCCGTATGAGACATTGGTCAAAATATGTTAAAGTGTAGTCATGTTTAGAAACTGTATTGTTATATGATTAACATTAGGAGTTCTTGGAATAATGGCAAAAACATAAACAGACTGATAAATGAGAACAAATCATAAGAAATTGCACTACTGGCATTATTTTTATAATTAATATCACCCTTGTAGAGTTATTGTAATGCCACATTCTTACTAACACACGACCCTTTGATTGCTGGTTTTATGGCCCTCCAAGTAGAGACTGACTGATTCTCACATTTATGCTGTAATTTCTGTTTCATTTTTCCCTATTTTTTGCTTTATCTAGGAACAATGTAATCAAAGTTGTAATCAACTGGGTTGCATGGAATTGTATAAAAATTAAACAGCACTGAGTCATTTGACTTTCAAACATGAATCATCATGTTCACGACAGTGTGCAGGAGCTCTGTGCTTCTGGCTCCTCCACTGAAGGAACCTGCTGAAGAAACAAATCCCAGTCTGGTTTCTGAAGCGGGAGATATGTCTGAAAGTGATTCCAAAACCTGGAGAGACAGGACATACGAGCATGTATCAGGTGTGAGGTACAATTACAGTCTTGGATGAGCCTGTCAATGGTAGGATGCACAATACTGGATTATTGCTAAAATCCGAAGCTGATGTTCCTTAAGCCATCATCGCTAATACCAACATATTAATATCTTGTGTCAAGAGCACAAAGTCTCTGCTTTTCTAAACCTTACAAATTCCTTTCATGGTTACAGTCGATATGTGATTGTAACAGATGTGATGCAAGAAGGTTTTATTCTTTAGAATTGATACTTTTTGATTTGTTGAAGTTCATCTGGGAAACAGCCCATGGAGAGTGTTTGGGGATGGCAGAATCTTTCAGAAGCACATCTGGCAAGTGATTGGATAATAGTTCTGTCACTCACATTCATTATAGGCCAATTGGATAATGTAATTGACCCTAAACGCTACAAAATGTGATATATTTGTAAAACAAGTATTCGTTATACACACCTGATCAAAATCTAAGTTTAAGACCACAGGCTATTAAAGCCAAAATCTGCTCAAAATGTTCATTTTCTGTCAGGCATTCACACGGTAATGCCCTCCTGATTGCTAAAGCTAAGAAGCTTTCTCTTCTTGAACGTGGTTGGATTGTCAAGCTGCATAACCAAGGCCTCTCGCGGCGTGCCATTGCTGCTGAGGTTGGACGCAGTAAGACAGTCATTCGAAATGTTTTTGAAAGATCCTGAGCATTATGGAACAAAAAAGTCAAGTGGTCGACCCAAAAAAATTACATCTGTGCTGAGCTGAAGGATCCAATTGGCTGTCCATCAAGACACAGGGCGGTCCTTGACCCAAATTAAGGCCCTGACTGGTGCCGACTGCAGCGCAATAACCATCAGACGGCATCTGCGGGAAAAGGGTTTCAAAAACAAAAAAACAAATTCAAAGACCTCGTCTCCTTCATCGCCACAAAACTGCCCGTTTAGACTTTGCCAGGGAGCATCAAACATGGGACATTGAAAGGTGGAAAAAAGTTTTATTCTCTGATGAGAAAAAATGTAACCTTGACGGTCCAGATGGCTTCAACGTTACTGGCATGACAAGGAGATCCCACCTGAGATGTTTACTACCCGGCACAGTGGAGAGGGGTCCATCATGATCTGGGCTGCTTTTTCATTCAGTGGAACACTGGAGCTTCAGGTGGTGCAGGGTCGTCAAACGGCGGCTGGTTACGTGCAGATGTTGCAGCGGGCATCCCTCATGACTGAGGGCCCTCGTCTGTGTGGTAACAGCTGGGTTTGTCAACAGGACAACGCTGCAGTTCACAATGCTCGCTTGACCAAGGACTTCTTCAGGGAGAGTAACATCACTCTTTTGGACCATCCCGCATGTTCCCCTCATTTAAATCCCATAGAGAACATTTGGGGATGGATGGCAAGGGAAGTTTATAAAAATGGCTATCAGTTCCAGACAGTTGATGCCTTTTGTGAAGCCATCTTCACCACTTGGAGCAATGTTCCCAAAAGCTTCCTGGAAACACTTGTATCAAGCATGCCCAAATGAATTTTTGAAGTGATTAACAAGAACGGTGGAGCTGCTCTTTACTGAGTCCTACTGAGAAACATTTTTGTTCTGGTTTGGAGAGTTTTTTGTAAATTTTTGAGCAATGTTCTTAAACTTTTGATCAGCTGACAAACAGCCTATTTCAGTTTCCTTGTTGTTTTCAATAAATTACTTTTTCAAAGTGCTTCTTGTCACACCCCCCCTTCTTGCTTTTGCATATTGTAGCTCTATTTAAAACCTCATTAAGGTCCAAATGTGCAAAATGCATATTCTATCAATTTTTCAACTGGTCTTTAGATTTCGATCAGGTCTGTACATGTCAGGTGGAAAGAAAAACAACCTTACTGTTAAGAAACTTGTAAAGTTTTTTTTTTTGCTTGTGGTCCAGATCTAATAAAACTGCTGCATCTATGCTAATCTCAATACATCCTGCTGTCGCCTTGCTCGCAGCTCCACATCTTCCTGCTCTAGAGGATTCTGATTATGCTGTCCTGCTTTGGCCACCCCCAGCTTCTGTAGGTTGGAGCTTGGCAAGATGGATCTGCCAGGTTACATACATTAATCAGATGAGTCCAGCTGCTGCAGAAGGCTGGGTAAATGCAACATAAATAAAATCAAACTTTACCTCTTAACTGTTCCAACTTCACTGAAATTCAGATCGGTAACCCTGCACATAATTCTGATCTGTTTTTATGTACCATACATGCATGTTGTTAATTTTCTTTTTTGTTGACTGAACAATCATGTCTTTGTTGTATGAGATAAAGTTTGCGTACTTGTGGTGGTAGATATCCGGCTCCCTGCTTATGCGGTTCTGGAAACCGATGTAGAGGTCATCCCAGAGACCGCCATGTAGCACCACTGATCTCATCACCCCAATACGGTTTTTAACCTGAAAAAATAAGGAAAAATAATGATCATGTTTCTGTTTGATAAAATACATAGGGCTAGAGCCACAAAGAATGGATTGCTCCTGCATAGTGCCATCATTTTGCAGAATTAGCTCACACAATCTGCCCTGTTTTCTTTTCTTCAAAAGAACTTTCTCTAATCAAATGCTGGTGCAAACACGCCCACACAGTTCGGGTTCTGTGAGCGCACTTTGCACCTCTGATTGCAATAAGCAGTGTGGCATAAAGGTGGCTTGTCCCTGCAAACTTTGAGGAGACTGACCATCTCCTTAACATTAAGCAGCAAAAACAGGCAATGGCACAAGAACAATATGCAGTAACAGCGAGGTACAAGACTCGAACTTGCAGCTAAAGCGTCAGCTTAAGCGTTCTAGCAGGTTTAAACCAAAGTTTTTCAGGCTTGAGAGCACAAATGCAGGCGAGTCATACAGAGATGATAGGGCCATGAGTAGAATTGCTACTGCAGAAATGTTTCTGTTGTAAGGGAAGGGAAATCAGCTTGAGCCACCTGCCACATGATGGCAATTTAAAGGCAGGAAAGAAAAATGACTGTAATTCATAATGACCTTGTTTGACCTTCACATTTTGTTGTCGTTTTCACGTGTCTCCAGAAATTCCCATGGCTTTATAGATTTATATTTTATTATATTTTCCAAATGATCTTAAATAATAATATAAATATCTACCTATATATATATATATATATATATATATATATATATATGTGTGTGTGTGTATATATATATATATGTATGTATATATATATATATATGTATATACATATACATATATATATATATATATATATATATATATATATATATATATATATATATATATATATATATATATGTATCTCTCTCTCTCTCTCTCTCTCTCTCTATATATATATATATATATATAGATATATATACATATATATATATATATCTATATATATATATATTGATATTATTAGTAAATAATAAAGTAAATAATATAATTAAAAAGGGTTGAGGGTTGAGCTGTCTATGGTCTATCTTTTGTACTGATCTATTTACAGCAGAGCTGTCTGTGGTCCTGTCTTTAGGTCAACATAAAGCCCACTCTGACCTACCACTGAGGCGGCTGAACTACATTTGTCGGTTGTTGAGTTGCATTTATTTTTCAGGTTTGTTTGGGAATTACTGATTTATCCCCTTATTTAGTGAAGCACTGGCATTTAGTGGACAACCCTTACCTCCTGAGACACAGCCTCCAAGTGTATAAATGTCAAATTATTAATTGTGCCCCTAAAATAAAACCTAACCTAAATCCTTTCTTGTGCGCGCCTGCCATCTTGCCTGCCACAGCGCCTGCCACGGTGCCTTGCCCTGGCTACATTCACTACTGCCATGATTACCGGAGAGTCCAGACATGACAGCCCTTATAAAGGCTCTGCTCCAAAGTTACCACCAACTCAGTGCAATTTCCAAACATTTTGAGTGTGAGAGTGAGAGAAGGAGAAACTGCGTGGATTTAATGCACGGGTCTTACTGGTAAACTGTACCCCTTAACTGCTTGTTGCAATTAGCGCTGGTCTTCGTGGATAAGGTGGTATTTGCAACAAGGCTCATTTGCATAAGAAGGGGGGAATTTTGCATTGAATTCATTAATATTCCCCAATTTACATGCATGCAAATTGGGCCGGCACAGTGAGGAGCAGCAGGGCAGTTTGGGTTCAGTTTGCGTGCATTTCACCCTTTGCATATGCTTTGAGGATCACAGGCTTTTATTTTCTGTCATTTGCACAGGTTTAGCCATTGCAAAAGCAGTGCAATCCTTTTGAGGATCTGGCTTATGGTGTTTATTGTTTAAAAAGAAACCATTTCTCTAAGCATAACCAAAAATGCTAAGCTTCAGTAAAGCATCTGTCAACCATTAGCTCATCAATGATAAATGCTTCATTGATTATTTGAGGGCCCGTCTGTAACTAAAGTCCTGTGATGCTCAAAGCACCCAAAAAACACATTTGAAAAATGAAACAAACAGTGTCTAGCTCTAAAATCCAGACTTTGTTGCTCAAAATAATATGCAGGCCTTGACCTAAGGGCTTACGGTTTTCAGTCAGCGAGTCCTCAAATCTCCCCTGCGTCGGCCCAAAATGTCACCGGAAAACGGTACATTAGACCAGAATAATTTTTTTCAGTAAAATGGATCTGTGACTCTCAGGCCTGTTTGTAAAATGTGGTAACTCTGTCATTTCTCATACTAGCTTCAAAAAAATTACATTTTTACGATCCCAAGACCTGTCGACACTCAAAATATACTTAAAATGTATGTATCTTCTAAGGTTTATGAAATATAAGCAGATGTTTGACACCATTGAAGATGCAAGAAAAGCATTAGAAAAGTCAGTGTAATTAAAGCACCTGTGTGACTGATTGTAATCTCTGTCTCCCTTTGAAGTTGATACATATTATCTGGTGTTTGATCTCTGTGGTCTGTGTGTGTGTGTGTGTGTGTGTGTGTGTGTGTGTGAGTGTGTGCTTGTACTTATGACATTACGGGGACCTCAACTTTAAACAGCACAGAAATTGGGGGACACACAGTATCAATGAGGACACATACTATAAATTTATAATATGTGTCTGTACATACAAAACTGTGTGCGAAGCACACATGTTTGTGAGTGTGTATGTGTGTAAATAAAGGACATGGGGGCTTTAACAGCACGCCCACTTACAAAGTGTTAGTGGACATTAGTCTCTGTGGTCTGTAGCGATATCAAACTGATCAACTTTAAGGAAACTCTAAAAGGATAAAGAACATTCCTCTCTGACTCTGTGCCTCCATGACCGTAAATCTTCAAGAGGCCTGTAGCGCCATGAAGCCTGTGTTTTTCTCCTAAGGACCACAACAAGAAGACGTAGGCATCCGATGTGTTTACTTCTGATTGGCTGAGAGAGTCCGTTCACAACGTCATAAACAATTCTTGGTGACACCTAAGTTGACCTTGGACCTCCCTGGACATCTTGGACCCCTCATCCACTCCAGATGTGGTCTCTGTCTAGCACAGAAAACCACAAAACTTTCAAACTGTTTAAATGAAATAATGGACATGTGTAACAATGTAATATTTTGTCCTGTCATGAAAAATGCTTTCTAATGATGTGACTTGTGTGTTTTTAGTCCTAAAGATCCCCAAGTTAGGAGAAAGTTGGGTTATTACTCTGTTTCATTGAAGAATGCTTATAATAGGATTTCTACACCTTAAGTTTTGGTTGCAAACCATCTTAAGGGCAGGTTGACTGATATATCTTAAGTTAACCACCTCTATTGTGTTTAATTGACTGTTTAATAGGATTTGAATTGTTTATTTTTTTTTATACTTCAGATATATATATTTGGTATCAAATTGATCACCATGAGATTTTCTATCCAGTTGGAGTGCTTATATTGGATGTTTAATCAAAATACAACTTAATATTGGCCAAGTATTAGTTGATAAAGCGTTGTTAACTCATCCAAAAGCCCTCCCCCTGCGAGTAGCTTAAAACAGAGAGACATGCGGTCTTCTCTTCTTCTCTTCTCTGCTCTTGTCCTCTCTACTCTTGTCCTGTTGCTGTCTCTTCTCCCTCTTTTCCTTCCTCCTCATCCTCGTCACCACTTTTGATTTTGGCTCACATATTTTTCTAACTCTTTTGTCTAAGTTTTGTGACATGCCCGCCGATTCTTTCTTTATAAGCCAGTAAGACTTCAAAGATTTGCTTCATAGTAAATGGACTTTCGTTATTAATTTCAGAATAGAATTTGTTTGGCCAATGAATTCTTGATTTTTGGAATTAGCTACAAATCCACTTTTTATACAATCAAGACACCAACGCCCAAGCTTCAGCTTCACCTTGACAGAATCTGCCAGTCAAATCTAAGACTTCTCTCCCGGGAAACCTGGGACCACATCGGACAACCTCTTTGGATCCATCGCACTGGATAGAGTGTGGACTTCAGCCCTCTGGACGACAACCAGAACCAGAACAGTTCTTCTCTCCAGTAGCTCCAGGACCAGATGAGGCCCGATTCGTAAGAGGCAGTTCTATCTTCTTTCAGATGGGCTTGAGTGTGTCTTGGTTCAATTCTCTAATAATTTCCCCTTGATTTGACCTTTTACAAGTAGGTTAATTCGGAAATTAATCCACTATAACCACTCCATATGCTTAAATGTTCCTTGAGGGTTCATATCTTCTTTCCTGATTGATAGCATCATTGATTTAGTATAACTCTGACATTTGTTCCTTCTTAAGTGTTTATTTTATTGTATTTTGTCTTATATATTCATTTTAATAAATCACCCTTATATATTTAAAGTTCTGTCTGTTGGTATTCTATTTGGAAGATTGACATCACTGCATGAGAGTTCTGTCTTTAGATTTGAGATTGATTAAACAACTGAAGTTTGACTTAATTGATTAAACTGATAAGTTTGACTTAATTGATTTATCTAATTTAAATGAAATAAATTAATAAATCAGCTAATTAAGTTAATTTTGCCTTTTTTGTATAAAAAGGATGGTGCCCCCTTTAATTAACGAGAGCAAACCTGGTTATTAAATGAATATTAATTACTTTAATTAATATCCAGTAATATCCAGAAAATAATCGCTACAGGTCTATGAGTGTGAGTGTGTACTTGTACTTATAACATTTAGAGCACCTCGACCTTACACACTTTCAGTATTTCGGGACACATACTACAAATGCAGAGTATGTGTCCCTAAATGAAGCTGTGGGCAAAGCGCACATATTCGTGAGTGTGTGTGTGTGTGTGTGTGTGTGTGTGTGTGTGTGTGTGTGTGTGTGTGTGTGTGTGTGTGAATAAAGGACATGAAATCCTAAACAGCATGCTCACTTAGAAAGTGTTTTCGGACATTCGTCTCTATGGTCTGTGTGTGTGAGTGTACTTGTACTCATGACATTATGCGGCACCTAAATTTTACACAGTATCTGTATTTTCGGGACACGCACTATAAATGTTTAGCATGTATTCGTAAATGAAACTGTGCTAAAAGCACACGTTTGTGAGTGCGTGCATGTGAATTACGGACGTGGGAGCTTTTACAGCATGCCCACTTATAAAGTGTTTGTAGGCATTAGTCTCTGTTGTCTGTGTGTGTGAGTGTGTACTTGCACTTATGACTTTACGGGGACATCGACTCTACACAGCATCAGTATTTGGGGACACATCATATTAATGGGGACACATACTGTAAATGTATAGTATGTGTCCGTACATACAAAATTGTGTGAGAAGCACACATATTTGTGAGTGTGTGTGTGTGTGTGAATTAAAGATATTGAAGCCTTAACAGCATGCCCACTTAAAAAATGTTTGTGGACGTTAGTCTCTGTGGTCTGTGTGTGTGAGTGTGTGCTTGTACTTATGACTTTACGGGGACATCGACTCTACACAGCATCAGTATTTGGGACACATAGTAGTAATGGGGACACATCCTATAAATGTATAGCATGTGTTCCTTAATGAAACTGTGCACGAAGCGCGCGTTTGTGAGTGCGTGTGTGTTGATTATGGACATAGGAACTGTATGCCCACTTCAAAAGTGTTTGTGGACATTAGTCTGGGGAAACACCACCAGGTATATCAAGAACACAGCTCAAGATCAGGTGCCAGGTGTTGATCATCAGCTAATCAGGCCACACATTACTTAAACACATGAATGAAGTCTCCTGCCAACTAGAACTATTTCATAATGTCATCCAGCTGAAATGCTGCTTTAGGCTGGCCTGTATTAAAAAGATACAGCCCGGCAGAGGCCCAAGCCCCACTCACGATTCCCGGGGGAATTGTCTAGTACTTTGTACTGTATGTACTCAGAGCATTTCTTACCTCAATGTAGGCATGCTCCCTGTCAGGCCTCTTGGTGGGATATGACAGATCTGAAAAGTCCACCAGGTAGTCAAAGCCATGAGCGATGGGTTCAAAGTTATCGCCAGTCTCGATCACCTTGAATAAACACAATAGGACACTGTTGGTAAATGAGAAAGAGATCTAATGGAATAAAGGGGTGAAAAAAGAAAGAAAGCTGTTTTCAGATTTTAAGCTCATTAACTATGGAGAACAAAAAATGACCTATGAATAAAATAAATAAATAATTAAATGCATATATACATAAAAAGATAAAAAAATATAAAAAATATATTTTGGGAATAAAAGGCTTTTCCTGTATTTTTACATTTATATATATATTTATATATGTATTTCTATATGTCTACAGTTATTCATAAATTTCCACATTTATTTATTCATACATTCATTTATTTATTTTCACATTTAGTTATTTATTTATTCCTATATTTCTACATTTTTTACATTTCTACATTAATTAATTTATTTGTTTATGTGCAAGCATTTTAACAAGATATGCGATCCCACCTCAGTCTAAGGTTGAATTGGTTACATCGGCGTGATCAGATCTCCTAGTGCTTCCTTGACTTCACTGGTACAAAAAAGCTGTATCAGCTCCTTAACCGTCTGTGCAGATACACAGATTAGCCTTTAGCTCGCTAGAAGCCTGTTAACCACTATAGTTTTTTAGTCATGTGATGGAAAGTTTTTTACAAGCCATTGCCAATGATTCAAGATCACTGGCAATCAGCTTTGAAAACAAAGCACCCATGGACTATCTAGAGTTTTGTCTTGGAAAGATTATGGAGGACTTTTTTCAACTGACAGTATATATGGGCATTGTAGTGACTTCAGATCTATAAGTATATATGCTTGTTAGAATTATATACAAGCTAATGCTAACATTTGTCCAAAGATGTCATTTTATGCTAACAGTTATTCAAGCATATAATGTTAGGGCAGATCAGATCAAACATGTTTGTTCAACAGGTCAAATGTGTCATAAATCATGCAGGTAGGCTACAGTCTCGGTTAGACAGGACTGCGGTTTAGGTGAAGGGCTGGGAGGCAGTTTCCCCATTTCACATCCTGTAGTTGATTGTGGTTTTGCGAAACTGTGAGAACTTTCGTTGAACTCTTGGTTGAACTTCTGCCTTAAGTCTGACGTTTATTTAGCCCTTATGTTTATCGTTCTTGACAGACATAGCTTATGAAACTAGACATAATCTTACCACGTGATAAGTTGGTACCTCCCAAATCCTGATGTGCATAAGACCTTGTGTATGTTTTTGTTCAATGCTCTTTGTCTTTGTGTACATCCCTGGTGAGATGCAGAACAGAGCCCTCAGCAACTGAGTATTTTATTATTTTATGTATTATCTCACAAATTGTCAATAAATGGTTGGCTATCTGATCTAATCTGGACTTGTGCCTTCTTCCAAACTGAACATGAACTTCTATATTGTAATAATTAAGAGCTAAAATCACAACAGTGGTGTATTTAATTTGACAATATGGCTCATCGACAAAAATAACAGTCAGTCAGTATTAGCCTGTGTTATCACTGTTATTACTTTGTCATTGTTGTTACTCTATTTTTTCCACAGGATCAGGTTTTACTTGCAGTGGGTAAATAATAAATATTTATATGACATCAGGTAAGGTCGGGGTCAGATGGCCTTCCCCTCACATTTTTAAATTTACATAATTTCGTTCCTGCATTCAAAACGCTTTTTAATCTTTGAGGTGTTTTTGGGAACCTCAGTGTTTGCTTAAGCTTATATCATTTTAATAATTAATACGTTTTTATTTTCATGTCTTTAATGTCTGATGAACAATAACACACACCTGAGTTTGTTCCTGAAAGACAGGAAGAGTGATGGTGAGACTGACAGCTTACACATACAGCTGATATGGTAATAAAAAAATCCACCTGATATCATTGTTTACAGATCCCACACTTCAAAAACGAGGTCTGCTTAATTTATCAGCTCCCTCATTTCTATTGTGTTTTTGGAAGCTTCATCATCGCCATTTTAAAAGTTTTGACCTTTCACAGCATTTGGTGTATTAAAAGTAAGACAGTTCATCAAACCATCAGCTGAAAAAGCTTCAAAAAATGTTTGAAACAACATCACAGGTGAGCTCAGAGCTAAAGATGCAGCAGCGTTCTGCTCCATAGACATAATATACATAGACGCCTCATTAAATTACTGGAGCGTAATCCAGTGTCGCCACCATATTGGATGGGTCTCTTCACTCTGGCCTTGCTTGTGGTCTACTCATCTATTTGTTAATTTATTTTCTTAATCCCCTTCTTTTATTATTACCTCCCCCAAGGAGGTTATGTTACGGCCAGCGTCTGTTTGTGTGTTTGTTTGTTTGTTTCTCTGTTGGCAACATAACTCAAAGTTATGGAAAAATTTCGATGAAATTTTCAGGAAATGTACGGATTGAGACAAGGAACAAATTATTACATTTTGGGAGTGATCCAAATCAGCGTAAAACCACCATGACGAAAATATAGCTAACTACTGAACTTAAATAGATATCATTATGAATCCATTTACTAATGTCATGTTTTCATGGTCAAGGAATCTAAATTTATGGTAAAAATCATAATATGGGTGAGGACTGTGGCGCTGGCAGAGGTCTGCGATCTCCGAGTGCTTTTCGAGTTACTCTTTTTTTCTTTTTTTGTTCTTTTTAACTCTCTCTCTTTCTCTCTCTCTCTCTCTCTCTCTCCCTCTATATATATGTATATCTAAATATATCTATCTATCTATATATCTATCTATATATATATATATATATATATATATATATATATATATATATATATATATATATATATATATATATATATATATATATATATATATATATATATATATATATATATATATATATATATATATATATATATATATATATATATATATATATATATATATATATATATATATATATATACATATATATATATATATATACATACATGTATCTGTATTGAACCGTTCGATACAGTGGTCACGGTTCAATACGCCTTTGAACCGAACGATACGCTATTATGTATTTATTTATTTGATCAATTTCTGACGAGGCGCTGTGCGCTGAAAGTTCAGTGAATCTGCGTTTGATTACTCCGGGCTGCATTGTCGAGCACAGATCCGCTGAGCTGCGCGCGCAGCACCTCCCCTTTCATTCAGTCACGCTGCTGGGACCATGGCTGTGTCCGAAATGGCATACTAACATACTACATACTACAAACCCGTTGTGTATATACTGTATACTACATACTGTAAGTATGATTAGAATGCCAACCGTTCACACTGTAGTATACTACTAAGTTTCCCATGATGCATTTCAAACCTCTGACGACAAAAATCCGAAGCACACCAGGCTATCAAATATCTCTGTTGATTCACCACATTTGAAAGTTCAGAGAGCATTTTAGGCGAGAAAGTCACCACGTAGAATACCAAAATGTGGTCATTTGAGCCATAAAACGCACGGATACAAATTTCGGACATTCCGCTATGCCGCTATTATGCTATCAACGAAACTTCCGGTCGGCTCCAAAACAAGAGCCCATTTACAAAAGCGTTAAAGAACTAAAAGGAGATCATAAAAGACGCATTTATTTTGAAAATGGGAAGTTTGTTAGTCGCCGATTTTTAGCTGAATGCCGGTCGGTCTTGTATGGCGCAATGCATTATGGGGCTAATGCATTGTGGGGCGGTTGAGTGTGAGTAGTATGGCCACCTCGCATACTTAACATTTTTTCCGATATAGTATACATCCGGGTATTTCTCGCACACTCAATCTTTTCATACTATCCAGTGTGAACACACTACATACTCATTTTGACGTCACACTTAGTATGAGTAGTAAGTTAGTATGCCATTTCGGACACAGCCCATGACTGTGTTATGGCTGAGACAGAAGAAGCTACAAACGCAAGGGCGCTGCTACATGAAGAGTGCTTTAACTTCAGCTGAAACTGAAGACCCTCCACTATCATTTAGTGATGGGCGCTCGAGGCTTTGTTGACGCTCCGACACCTGATTTGAAAAAATGCTTCATTGCTCGAGGCTTCAATGATACAATGCTCGAGTAGGTCATCTAGTGGTTAATAAAATGAAGTGCAATTGAACTGATGTTGAAGTCATTGTTTCAATAGTCATTTGGGATTTGAGTCCCTAATGCGTTTTTGTTCGTGTACACTGCATGGATGTATGGTTTCACGCTCACTCACACAATAAAATACATTTTGAAAAAGAAAAATAAAGACAGTGTTTTTGTCACGTCTAATAGAAGTTCACAGTAGCTCCATACTTTAGTCTACATTAGTCATACTACACCCCAAAACAAATCTAAATATCACATAGCTTAAAAGATTTTGATGATTCTGAAGCCAGATGTCTAAAATTATTTTTTAATTACATTTATAAATAATTTGTCATAATTAGACAAGAATCCCATCCAATCCAATCCACTTTATTTATATAGCACATTTAAAAAACAATAAAGTTTACCAAAGTGCTGCACAGTTAAAATAACACATAAGAACATCAAAAAAGAAAATAAAATCAATTAAAATAACACATTAAAACAAATAAGAGTCATAAAAAACAAAGGGGTTAAGACCATAAAAGACATAAAAGGACACGGATCACACAACTCTCATGCTAAATTAAAAGTCAAAGAATAAAAATGAGTTTTAAGACGTGATTTAAAAGTCGTTAGTATCGGTTCCCTTGAGAGGGCGCTGGTTCGATACACTCAACTGTTTCATACGTCACTCAACTGTTTCAGACGTCACTTATCACGTGACCAATACACGCTCCGGCACAGTGCTTCGATACGTTTGCTTCATGAGCTACGGCGCATGTGTCGGAGCCTCAGGTATCAGCGGACCATCACTACTATCATTCAGATCTGGCGTTTGGGACTACTTTGGCTTCCGTGTTAAGCATGACCCTGATGGTAAGCGTGTCTTGGACAAAAACACAGCAGTATGTCGGAGTAACAGGAGTAAGTGTGAAACACGATGCTAAGCTACGTCGGGGGAAAACAACAAATGCCGACATCATCCCGGAGTTAAAACAAGTGGAACCAGACAGAAACAACAAGCAGCACACATGCTACAGACTTTCCCTGGGTCATTTAGACAGCCATTATGGTGCGTTCCAGTTGTAGTCGGAGGTCGGAATTTCCCACTTCCGAGTAGGAAATTTCATCTGGAACGCCCCCCGAGGTCGGAATATCCTACTCGGAACTCGGGGGAACCTCGCCACCCCCGAGTTGACAATCGAAGATGGCAGCCCCCAGTGTGAACAGTTATTTAGCTCCTGTAATAATCCATTTATTTGCACTTCTGACTGGGGTGTGTTGCTCTAGATCAGCTGTATACATAGTATTGTTAGACTTATATTTACAAAAATGCTGCCATAGTGATAATCACATTCTTCATGTGATATTTGTGAACAACAACGCAGGGCGTGCTAACAACAGCTAACAATAGCCTGGTCGATCGGCACGGTTTTTTTCCGACTTCAACTGGAACGCCGACAAGTCGGAGATGACGTCACTCCCATTTCCCAGCTCCCAGTTCCGAGGTAAATGGAACGCAGCATTAGCACACGATTCAGAGAGGGCAAAGGAAATCGACCGGGCGATAGCTACTTTATTGCTGTCGACATGAGACCCTTTTCTGCTGTGAATAACGACACTTGATACACTTATAACTCGTTCTTTGTAATATTTACTCTGCTGCTAAGAATGCACCACATTAGATGGGTGACTTCTCTATTAGATATATTTAATTTTTGCTTATTCTTATTTTTACATGGTATATAATGGCTGTTTTTTTTAATCTCTAAGTGCAATACACTTCATTCCACAAATATTTGTAGCAGTCATAGGTCACTTTTAAATGGCAGTGTTGATCGATATTTCTTGCATAGCCCTTGTATTCATATTTATTTTTTATACTATTCATTCTGGCCCTAATAATATTCATATTTTATACACTTATTCATTAATAATATCACTGTGTCTTGTTACAATCCAGGAAGCCAATGAAACGAAATTTCATTCCAAGTGCACTGCGGTGTAATTTGCTTAATGACAATAAAGGAAGTCAAAATCTAAGTGATGACTTTGTTTTTTATGATTCTAAGTATGCACCGAAGAAGGTGCCTGGTTTAGCTGGAAGAGTTACATTTAATTCCATTTAATGAAAATATACTCTGAGTTAAAACAAATGTTGGTTATTTTAATAAACCACAAGTAAAAAAGGCATTGAAATTTCTCATATTTTGTATCGAAAATGTATCGAACCGTGACAGCAACGAACCGTGACAGAAACGAACCGAACCGTGAATTTTCTGTTTCGTTGCACCCCTAATACATATGTATGTATATATATATATATATATATATATATATATATATATATGTATATATATATATATATGTATATATATATATAGATATAGATATATATATAGATATAGATATAGATAGATATAGATATAGATATAGATATAGATATAGATATATATATACACACACACATATATATATATATATATACATGTATATATATATATATGTATATACAATATACATTCTATATTATGTAAGCTTTTTGGCAGTATATGGTTGGCTATTTGTATATATTTATGTATGTGTGTGTGTCTGATATGTGTGTGCACCATTCTGTAAACTGTTATTTTCATATAACTATAACAATTTTATGAAGCACTGGTATCCTGTAGTTTGTGTCGAATCGTAGTGGGATGCTTGTTAAAAACTGGGTGTTGCACAGTACTGCCCCACCAAGAATATTTTTCACCAGCCGCCACTGTGTGTGTATACATGTATATATATATATATATATATATATATATATATATATATATATATATATATATATATATATTATTGTATTGTATATATGTATACATAATTTGAAACTGACAAAAGTAATAATAAATAAAAAATTTACTAAAAATCAACTCATGTCAATAAGACATTGTTTTTGAATTGTGGTTCAACAGAATTGTTTTAAAAAACAAACTAATGAAACTGGCCTGGACAAAAATGATGGTACGCTTAACTAAATATTCTGTTGTACAGCCTTTTGAGTCAAACACTGCAATCAGGTGATTTCTGTAACTCTCAGTGAGACTTCTGCACCTGTCCACAGGTATTTTGGCCCACTCCTCATACGCAAACTGCTCCAGCTGTCTCAGGTTTGAAGGGGGTCTTCTCCAGACTGCATGTTTCAGCTCCTTCCACAAATGTTCAACAGGATTTAGATCAGGGATTATAGTAGGCCACTTAAGAGTAATCCAATGTTTTATTCTGATCCATTCTTGGGTGTTTTTAGCTGTGTGTTTTGGGTCATTATCCTGTTGGAGGACCCATGATCTGTGACTGAGACCAAGCTTTCTGACACTGGGCAGCACATTTCACTCCAGAATGTCTTGATAGTCTTGAGATTTCATTTTACCTGCACAGATTCAAACACCCTGTGTCAGATGCAGCAAAGCAGCCCCAGAACATAACTGATCCTCCTCCATGTTTCACAGTAGGTACAGTGCTCTTTTCTTTGTATGCTTCATTTTTGAATCTGTGAACATAGAGCTGATGTGATTAACAAAAAGCTCCAGTTTTGTCTCATCTGTCCAAAGGGCATTCTCCCTGAAGCTTTGTGGCTTGTCAATATGCATTTTGGACAATTCCAGTCTCGCTTTTTTATTATTTGGATTCAACAGTGATGTCCTCCATTAAGTTCACTTTGGCTCAAACAGTGACAGATGGTGTGATCTGACACTGGTGTACCTTGACCTTGGAGTTCACCTCTAATCTCTGTGGAAGTTGATCTGAGCTCTTTGGTTTCCATTCCTATTGTCCGTCTCTACAGTTTGTCATCAGTTTTCCTCCTGCAGCCACGTCCAGGGAGGTTGGCTACAGTCCTGTGGACCTTAAACTTCTGAATAATCTGTGCAGCTGTAATCACAGGAACATCAACCTGCTTGGAGATGGTCTTATAGCCTTTACCTTTAACATGCTTGTCTATAATTTTATTTCTAATTTCCTGAGACAGCTCTCTCCTTAGCTTTCTGTGGTCTATGTTCAGTGTGGTACATACCATCATACCAAACAGCACAGTGACCACTTTTCAGCCTTTAAATAGGCAGACTGACTGATTACAAGCTTTAAGACACCTGTGTTGATAATTACAGGTCACACCTTAGTTTATCATGTCCCTATGGTCACACCATTTTCAATCTTTTCAAAGATTGTATTATATTATATATGTATGTATATATATATATATATATATACATATATATATATATATATATATATATATATATATATATATATATATATATATATATATATATATATATATATATATATATATATATATATATATATCTATATGTATATCTATATCTATATCTATCTATCTATATATATATATATATTTACATCTATATATACACACACATATATATCTATATAAATATATATGTGTATATATATATATATATATATATATATATATATATATATAAAACTATTAATATCACTGCTGTTCTACTTATTATTATTATTATTATTATTATTATTATTATTATTATTATTTACCTTTCATTGTTTAAAGGAAAAGCATCTATCCTATATTTTAATTTAATTTCACTACTATTGTGGCTTATGCTGCCATCAATATCATTAATTTTACTATGATTGATAATAATAATAATAATAATAATAATAATAATAATAATAATACAATTCTATTATGATGATGATGATTATTGTTATTATTATTATTAATAATAATAATAATATAACAATACATTATTATTGTGATGACAGTTATTATTGTTATTATGATTATGATTATGATTATTATTATTATTATTATTAGATTATTGTTATTATTATTACTATTATTACAAAATGTGTTAAGTTTGCATTGTGAATTACTTATATATTTGATTTATTAAATTGACTATTTTTGTTGTTATCATTTTATGATTACAAACACCTTGTTACTATCATTTCCTTGAACCACCATTAAAATCATATCTATCTCTGTGAAAGTAATGCAACTGTGTTAATCACCAATCATACTCCTAGCGAAGACACACTCACAGCCACATATGTTGTTGTTCACACTTTGCTTGTCCATCTGTAATGTCTTATTGCACAATAAAAAAAGAGTATAATACAAAGTATTGCAGCATTACAAACCAAACCATGTGAAAATCATGTAAAAATGCGCAGATTATTATAGTTGGGCAGAACACATCTTCTTCAGTAGAAATAAACTGCATGGGAGACCCATTCAAGATGGCGGCTGGCCGATATGTGAGCTCCAATAGGAAGCTTCAGTCAATGAGGCATCTATCAGTGGTGTGCGGTCAGGGGAGGCAGGGGAGGCAGTGCCTCCCCTAGGCTAACAAGAAAAAAATATATATATGTTTTTATAAAAATATTCTTTTTCAGTTGTTCGTATACAATTTGTCATAACCAAAGAATAAAAAAAGGAAACTGCTGATTTGTCAATAAGAGGGAGGCTAACAGAGGGGACGGACAGCGTTTCATGCGTGTAATGTGTGTCGGAGGCAGAGCCCAGGTCTGCCTCTTTGACCGTTTACTTGAAATCACAACGTTTTGCAGGTTCGCGCATGCGTACTAAGGTCTCACGCTGATTAACGTGGGCATCGATGAGGCACAGTGCTTCTCTGCCTCCGGAGGTTGTAATACCGCACCCTGTTTGAGGTATCGCGATAGTTTGTTAGTGCAGACGTTGCTATAGTGATTCCTGCCTAGCTTGAACATTAACTCAGAAGAAACCAAACTTTAATCTTCTAAAAAAAACACATTGAGATCACAAAACCCAATGCCAGAAATCCAACACAAAAGTTCCCTTTCCAGCAGAGAAACCATGGCTTCTTTTTTTGAAACGCCCTCTTTCGTGGCGCTTCCAAACTTTTGCGTCCTCTGCTTCGCTCCTCACCTGCCAAATGACTGATACTCGCATCTATTGTCTCTAGAACTCGCACACGCTGCTGATTTCACAACTCCATTCACCTGCGCTGCAGGTGAGCTGCAGCCGAGAGCGCGCAGCAGCCGAGGAGTGGGCAGTTACGGAGCGCCGCTGCTGAGCAGCGTGCAGCCTAATGCTGCAGAGCACGCTTGGAGCAGAGGGGCAGAGGAGCATAATGACTGATTTTAGGAGGCACACACCGCACTTCCAGACGGACGAACACAAGCCACGCGCTGCGCCGCCAGCCGCCTAATTTTGTCAGCTGCGCGCCGTGATGTTCGTGGATCGAGGTGGCTTGTGTTTGTCTGGAGGCGGTTGCTGACTGATATTTTCAGTGGTGCGGCGCAGACCACTGGCCGTCTAGGTGTGCCGACTGTTTTTGAGCTTTCCCGGTTTTCTCTGATTGCCAGCACGCCTCTGCCCCTTTTATATCAGTTTTTCAATTTCATCTGGCGGGCCAGATAGTATTGGAGACGGGCCAATTTTGGCCTGCGGGCCGTTAGTTGCCAAGCGCTACTGGTGTATTTCTCCCATCTCCACTTGCACACAACACATACACAGCACAGACTGTCACCGCGTTAAAGGGGCAGGGCTGGCCAGTAACAGTTTGTATTTGCAAATGTGAGCAGTGGACCATATATATAACACACACATAGAAATTTCAACTTTAGCTGGCTGCCTGCCTCCCTCGTCATGGACCTCACCGCACGTTACTGGCATCTATATTACATCTATGTCCTGCTCCCCCTCTGCTGCAGGTCACACAGAGGTCATGGGAGGCGTATGCATGATGCAAAGTTGACAATGTGGGGAAAAAAAGAAAAAGTCATTTAAAAAATATACATCAAAATAATCAAATATACATCATGCAGAAATAACATCATAAGAGTTTTTTTTTTCAAAATAAAGGACGTTTTTTTGTTTTTCTGTTCTCTGAGTCCAGAAAGCCATGGGTTGCTGTCCCTTGTATTTAGCATCACAAAATGTTCCTTAAAGAAATCTCCCATCCACTGGGTGTCTGGGTGTAAAATTACACAGCGGTGCAGGTTGTGTAGATATGTCAGGCACCTTTATAGCTGCACAAAAACAGTAAAAATAGAAATGAATGTGGTGTGTCTGGTTGGCTAATTCAGTTAAAGTTCATAAAGTAGCAGATACATCGAAGCCACTGCATGTGATGAATACTAAACTAGCTGGTGTCATCAATCATGGGATTACAAATCGTTTGCTTCAGTCTGCTTTACTTGACCTATCTGGCTTTAGACTGAGGTAGGACTGCCTACCTTATTAACATAGGTGCACAGAAATACAGAAGTAAAAAACGTAGAAAGGCAGAAATACAGGAATAAATAAATAAAGGTGAAGGTAAATAAATGAATAAATATATGAAAAAATAAATAAAAAATGTGGAAATTTAGAAATAAATAAAATATATAAATGTACAAATGTATAAATAAATAAATAAATAAATAAATAAATATATATTACTACATAAATAAATAAATGTAAGTACAAGAAAAGCCATTTTGTTATCAAAATATATTTATACATTTTTTTCATGTATTTATGTATTTAATTTTGTCATTTACCCTTATGTCATTGTTCTCCATAATTAACTAGTGAAACAGTGAAAATTTAAAAAGACAGCAGCAGCCAAGAGCAAGGAGAAAGAAGAAGTAAAAAGAAGGATAATGGTCATCTATTCGGGTGGTACAGGAATGATGTATTTTGTAGGCCAACGAAAATGTTAGCATTGTGCTGTTTTTTTGCCTAAAAACCATGTTGGATTTTTTTTTTAATGTGTTCTTTGCTTATGCTGATAAAACAGTCTGTTTTTAATCAAAATTCATGAGATTTGCATGTTTTGTACTGACTGATAATCTTTTCTTATGAGAATAACTTAAACAGTTCTTTTAAGCTTAAACACAAGCAGCAGGAGTAAAAAGCTAGAGGAACTAACCAACAAAAAGAACAACATAAATGTGCAATAAAACTGCATAACATATTCAAGCACACAAAAATTCAAGGAGATACGTGCTTTAGGTGACCCTAAGACTGAAGGTGCTAATGCAGAGAAAATTTCAAGAAACATGAGAAAAACCTAAAACCCAAAAAGTGGGCAGAAACAGTCCAGGCCTGGGCATCCAACATGATCCAAAAACACAAAAGGCCCACAACCCACAAAGCCAGAAACACCAAAAACCACACCAACTCACATCAACCATGGCTGATCTCAACAATTCTGCAAATCAAAGTTGTTAACATTTTCTATGCTCTAAAAGAGCCCTTATTTTACGAAAATCAGGTGGATATATTCCTTCTTCTTCTCAACAGAATCAGATTTTGTTTGCATTTTTTTTTGTTTATATACATTTTTGATCCAATGGCTTGATGAGCCATTGGTGAGTTTCCTCTCCCCAGTCACCAGTACCTTTTGAGCATAGAGGCAGAGAGGCATAGAGAGCATATTACTATTAAACAGCATGTGTACCCTGAATTGAATCCTTCCACATCGGGAAGTTGAGAGTTGTCATGAGCCTCAACTGTCCTCCAGCTCTGCCCATCATGCAAAGTCAGTTATCTTTACAGCTACATCTAGAGCACAGGTGGAAGAGTGCATGAGCACAAGATTTAACTGCAAGTCAATCTTAGGTCAGGGGTGCTGGTTGGCAGAGTGGTAAGCAACCAGGCATGACCCATATATGTACATGCTTCTGCTGGCCCAGGTTCACATCCAGCCTGTGGCCAGTTTTCAGAATGTCCTCCCCTACTCTCTCTCTTGTCCCTTTTCACAAGACTTTCCACTGTCTGTCAATGAAAGCCCAAAATGCCACTTTGGGGCCATTTACAAGCATTAACAACCAGTGACGCATATCTTGCCCACTGGAAACATATTTAAAGCACTGCACAGCAGAGTACAGCCCTGAGCCCTGATCATGAGGGAGCTTTCACTTTGCAAGAGAATAGTAAGACGACGAGACAACAGGAACAGAAACAAGTAAAAAAAAGTTAGGTTGACTTTCCAACACAATGCTGTGCTTGAAATTACCTGGAACTTACTTGTTTTTTTGTTTGGGTTAATCTGATTAATGCAGGGTTAAACCAGCCCCATCTGAAAATAAACCTGCCAGATTTTTTGAGCAAATCATCGTAGAGCTGGGCTGCTGACATGCACCACGTATGGATCAAGGTTGAAGAACAGACTATTTGACAAGACTTGGAGCAATTTGCCACTGAGTGCATGGTGCAGAATGCTACACAGGCGAAAAATGAGGAAATTGTGGGTTAGGACCCATCTTTTAAAGGGATAGTTCAGTATTTCTGAAGTGGGGTTGTATTAGCTTAATAAGGCCACTAAGTACATCAGATGCAGCAGAAAGTTCTCTCTTCTCCCTCAGTAAGCCACAGTCAGTAAGAGTTTGTTATGCAGAACCAGCCACAAACAGAAAAGTATTGTACCAAGAACAAAGAGTATTTCTCTGCCTACAAGAACTCCTATCAAAAAATAACACCACACTTTAAGAGTACGCTACCTAGAAATGCTTTCAAGTGCACTGAGTTCTGGAAATATAAAGTTTATCTGGACCTAACCAACTCATGTCATGTATCCCTCCGCGCAGCATTGCTGCATGCTGCTGAATCACTTCACATAAACTGGAAAAACATCCCAAACCTGAAGGACCTAATTACAGTTTATCCTCAAAGTAATGATCTATTAGAGACAAACAAGCAGAGTAGAGGAGGCTGTTCACCATAACATTGCAGACTGCTTGTATGTTTGTCACCCTCGCAAACAGACACACACAACCATTACTGTGTACTAGCCTCTGACTTAGGCTACAACAGGATCACAATGGTTTGTGGCATAATAATATAAATATTCCGTCTCCTAAATGAAAGAATGTATTTATATTTTGCCATGACTTGACATGATGCACATCTGTTTCTGAATCCAGGGAAGCTACACGAAAACCCCATCTCAGAAATGCCATATAATCTGCTATCAATCAGTCTAAAACCGGCGTCTGAAGTCGCTAACTTGTTATGTTTGCAACAAAGAGGCAGGTGGAGTGATTCAGCAACTCGCAGCAGCGCTGCGCAGAGGAATACATGACGTGAGTTGGTTAGGCCCAGGTAAACATTACATTTTTGAAAACTTCACACTTAAAAACATTTCTAGATAGCTTTATCTTAAACTGTGGTATTATTTTTCGATAGTTCTTGTAGGCAGAGAAAATACTAGAGATGCACCGAAATGAAAATTTGTGGCCGAAGCCGAATAATAAATAAATGCTGGGCCGAATACCGAATACCAAACCGAATATCCAATGCGGCGGCAAAGTAGTTCACTATATTTTTTGATGGTGCATTAATAGTTTAGAGTACATTTTTAGACATGTTTTTAAAAGAAAGTAATTGTTTATTAAATATTATGACATTTTTTAATATTCCAGTAGCTTTTGCTTTTCAAAAGAAGCCTAACAACGTTTTCCAATCATATTAAGCCTTCAAACAAAACAAAACATGCATTAAAAAATATTAATGTACACTGACGGATATATAGCAATAGACCAATAATACCAACAATACTGCTTTAAAGCTGTCACTTTATATTCAATATTTGAATAACCGATCAAATATGGGAATAAATATCCGTAATGGAATTGTAAATAAATATTTGAATGTAAAATATTGAGTGTGGCGACACATCAGACCTGGAGCAGTGGACTGCCTGGCCCAACAGAGGGCGCCAGAGCGCATCTTGTCCCTCAGACACATCCGGTGCTCTCTCGACCCAAAGAGTTTCCGCTCCGAGTGGAGCGGACGGAGCGGACGTAAACAGCTCTAATTTGGGCTTTAGCTGTTCTGAGGAGAGCTGTGTGGAAGTAGTTTTGGTTCTACACCGTTAATGACAAACTTAAAATTAAAGACCAGGCTGTGTGTTCCGTGAAATATAGTTTAGTCTTTGGCCTCCACTTATTTGCGGGCTCAGCCGTCGGCTTTTCATCCAAGCTATACGGCCGAGTGCAGCGGAGCTTCGTCCAGAGTTTAACCCCGTGTGACTGTGTTGTTTTCGGCAGGGTGGATAAGAGAGTGTCTG
>JAZDUH010000386.1:482500-592500 GCA_036419115.1 Scarus forsteni
CAGAGAGGAAATGTACACCATTCCTACTGTGAAACACGGAGGTGGATCACTGATGTTTTGGGGATGTGTTTTAGCTACAAAGGCACAGGAAAATTGGTCAAAATTGATGTAAGGATGAATGCAGCATGTTACCAAAAAATACTGGAGGAAAATTTACACTCATCGGCTCAGAAGCTGAGCATGGGACGTTCTTGGACATTCCGACACGACAATGATCCAAAACACAAAGCCAAATCAACCTGCCATTGGCTACAGCAGAATAAAGTGAAGGTTTTAAAGTGGCCATCTCAGTCTCCTGACCTCAATATCATTGAGCCACTCTGGGGAGATCTCAAATGTGCAGTTCATGCAAGACAGACCAAGAATTTACTTTTTGCCAAGAGGAATGGGCAGTTTAACCATCTGAGCATATAAAGACCCTCATCCACAACTACCACAAAAGACTTCAAGCTGTTATTGATGTTAAAGGGGAAAATACACGGTGTTAAAAACTGGGGGGTGTAAACTTTTGAACAGGGTCATTTTTGAAGTTTCTGTTGTCATTATGATTTAAAAAGAGTAAACTAATCTTTTTTTTAATAAATGTCTTCACTCAACCACTAACCATGAGTGACAGAAAGGTTTTTGTGTTATCATTCATATTTTCTGAGAAAAGGCCAAAAAATCAGAAATTCTGCTGGGGGATATAAACTTTTTATATATAATATTTCTATGGAGAAAGAGAGACAGAGACAGAGACCGAGAGAGAGAGAGAGATTTTTATTCAAAGTTTCCCTTTACTATGATCAGTGTGTCACAATTTCCTCAAAGAAAAAAGACAAGAAACCACTCACACAAAGCAAAAAACTAAGAAAAGGATTTCCCAACTCCCCCCAAAAAATCTCTTTTTAAAGATGAACTATAAACTTAACATCTCCACTCACGGAGCACAAAGCCCATCCCTCCCACAGCCCACACCTTGCTGAAGGCCTACACATCCTCCAAATTCTCAAAATATGAAAACTTCACCCTCAGTCTGGCCTTCACCAGACCCTGCAGAACTACTGCCAGATCCTCAGAACCACAGTCTAGGGCCTTGTTTTTCGGGGTTAGCCAGATGGCTAACTTAGCAGAGCCCAATAGAAAGTTTATCAAAGTGTTTTCCGTTTTTTTCTTGGCATTGTACTTTGGGCCATAGATAAATTGCCCAAAAGATAACTTCTCCCCAAGAGTCCAAGTCCACCTACCAAGCAGGTCAAACAGGAGAGTCAGCCTTGGATAGTCAATGAACAGATGGACCAGAGTCTCAGTCAAACACAAAGCGGAAAAAACACTCCTCTTCCACCCTAGGATCAATGTGCGCCCTGTGTATGTTCATGGTTATCACCCCATGTCCGATCCTCCACTGAATGTCTGTAGTCCACTTTACAATTGACAGTCTTCCTCTGTCACTGCTCACAGAAAGTCTGGAAGCCTTGGCAGAAGATATTGTCATGTAGGAGCTTGTTGTTGAAAAGATGGAACTTCCAATAGACATCACCTCCACCGTGGAAGTGATGTCTATTCTCCCAGGTTGCACTCCTCTCTACTGTGCATGTCAAGAGCCTGCATAGAGAGCCACGCGACCCATGTCTGGTATAATCCCTCTTAGTAGATACTAACTTAGTTGCCAGCTGTTCGAAAAAGTATGTGTAACACACGGTTTAAATTCTCTGTAATTGTAATGGTGTTAATGAATTTAAAAATGGAGTAACAGTAATGTACAATATTGTATTACTAAGTAACACGTTACTCCCAAAACTGGTCCTTGGGTCTCATGATTGCATCATGCTTGTGAATGTGGTATAAAAAGAGCTCAATTAAGGTATTTCCTATAAACTCACCGCTGTATTTCCCTCCACTGAAGGTCATGGGGAATCCAGATGCTCCTCCGGCAAAGTCACTCATCATCAGAGCCACTTTTTCTGGTAGCCTGCCCCCGTTTGGTCTGGTGCAGTCCACAGTGTTCAGAATCATGTGGCCTGAAATGAAACACAATAAGCTTTTATTAAGAAAAGGTAAAGCAAGCCTTTTTTCTCACTTGTAATTAATGTTCTGTAAATTGAAAGTTGAAATTATTGGGAAAAATCTGTCAGATTCAAAAGCCCTTCCATTATTATATTTCATACAGTCATCGACTCAACCTAAAACACTTTGAGTACTCTCTTTAAACAGTAATAGTGCTTTTATTTCAATGTCATGGCCATTTAGCCTTGCAGAGCAGACGGACCTTCCTGATTCTGAAATCATGCATCTCTGTCTTGCCAGCCTCCATTATCCAACAGTTTCACTCAGCTAAATGACCAACAGCCCAATCAGGGAAGAGAGGCGGGAGCAGCGGGAGCTGCAGGCCTGACGACAACAGGAAGTGACTTGACAGGAAGTGATGTCACATCCTGTTGTACAAATAATGGCGGCTAATGTTGGTTAGCCTGTGCTTATCATGGTTACTCAGTTATACTAGGCGAAATATCCTCATAAGTTTACCTTGTAAGGATTGTCTTTGACGAGGTTCTTGTCACATATAAGTGTTAAATGACACATTTGTGTTTTATAATTTAATGTGAAACGATTGTCTTAAGGTAGTTTAGCTATCATATAACGGCCATTAGCCGCTACAGCTAATGGCTAACAAGGGCAAACAACAGTTAATGGCCATTAGCTATAGCAGCAAACAATTAGCCGTTAGCCGCTATGTCTAGCCACTACGTATGGTACATCATAGCAGTGCTGCTTGATATGGATTCATTGGTGATGAGTGTGATGTGCTAAATGATCGTCCAATCAAAAGCTGCTGTTGTTTTTGAAGGTTCTGCCCCTGAAAACATTTTCGCAGGGCTCCTCCTAGGATGGATTAGTGAAATATTTCCGACATGAAACTGTCCATCTGGCATGTCAGGTTAATGGCCGTTTGGACCTTAAAAAATACTTTGGTGTGTTTTGACATCAGGCCTTTATAAGAAGGTCAGGCAAAAGCAACAAACGTTCTTATTTAACTCCCAGATGAAGGCCCGATGCTAAAACATGTCTTCAGTGTATTAAAGTCTACATGGCCATAACACAGATAAAGTAATAATACACACTCCAGTTCTAATAAAGTTGAGACATTGTGTAATAAAAACAGAAAATAATTTGCAAATATGTCTCAACCTGTGTTCTAAGACTCTACAAAGACAAAATATGTAGGTTTAAATGGTCATCCTTTGTTGTTGTTAAATTTAAAGCAGGCAACACATTCCAAACATGCATTGACAGGGGCAATAACTGCCTGGGAAAGTTGAGGATTACTCAAAAACACCTGTTTGGAACATGCCACAGATTTAGCTAATTAGTGGTGGGCAAGCTCTGCCCATCTCTTTCTTGTTACAGGTCACACAGTTGAAAGAATGGGGTCTATCTGCTTGTCACGAACACAGGAGTGAGACAAGACAGGAAACAAAAAAAAGGAAGTGTATTGCTTTAACAGGTTTTCTCTCCAATATTGTGCGGTTTTCCTGTTCAGTAAATACACCTTCTGGAGCTCAGTGTTTAGTGAGAAGTCCTCAGTGAGAAAATGTCAAGTTATCAGAGGAGGTGGGCAGAGCTGCCATTGTGACCCTACAGCTTGCTAATTGTTTTTTGGCAGAGAGTCCCCTGGTGGTGGGATTGACATGCTTTGTTTCTGTCTTTGTTATTAAACTTGAGGAGGACACACCTTTATATTCGACGATGATGCAGGTGTCCATTTCGGGGTGCACACCGTCCATCAGGATCATAAACCTGAGGTTTTTATTAACCTGATGGACACAAGAGGGCAGCGTAGAGATGAAATTTCACAGCAGTTTATAGCAGAGGTATATCTGAGTGCATCATGAAATCACACTGTTACTCTTGTAATCCAGATTTCTCTGTGCAGGGACTCACATCCTGCCAGACGCCAAAAGGAACAACGTTGATGTTGGTCAGCTTTACTTGGCTTTGCTCCAGGTCCCTTCAGTAACAAGACAGAAACATTGTGATAATTTCAGACATTTTAAAGATTCTGAAGTCAGAGTTTTGCTGCATTAAAGTATGCTCCATGACTTTACTCACCAGAACACAGGCCTTGATGTGTCACCAACATAGATGGGGAGATCTGGCCTCCTCTCTGCTAACACTTTCAGGGTGGGATAGCTAAAAATGACGGAAAAGCACATAATTACATTTCTTCAAGAGTTATGAGTATCAGCTTGTGTGAAGTACAGAATCAGTACATGAATGGTGCTCCCACAGAATACTCGTGGCTGTGAGAATGATCCTTAGAAAGTCATTAAAAAAGTCATTTCCAGAGCTGGATTTCTGATATCAATGGGCATTTCCTGTTTGGTACAATGCTTGACAAATTTATTCGACCACCACCAAGTGATGTCATATGACAGCTCTCCCCTTATGTGGGAGGGTTTGCTTCCTGTCTGAA
The DNA here is from genome assembly GCA_036419115.1 of Scarus forsteni. Taxonomy (NCBI): domain Eukaryota; kingdom Metazoa; phylum Chordata; class Actinopteri; order Labriformes; family Labridae; genus Scarus; species Scarus forsteni. The sequence continues at coordinate 486,954 of JAZDUH010000386.1, forward strand.
GCCCATTTTATTCTCTTCTCTTTGGATTCTCCACACTGTCTCTGCATCATCATAAAAGGAAAAAATACCCCCAAAATCTCACAGTGTAGAGTTTGTTTGATGTAAGGAAATAAGTTATGTAATTTCATTACTTTACATGAGTGTCAAGTAAAATGTAACATGTACTGCCTCCTGAGTAACTAGCCAAACACTGGACAAAAATGAATTACCTTCACAAAGAAAACTATATTTTTTGCCGCAAATTGCTGTTTGTTTGCCTGAGAAAAAAATTACTCAAAAAGTTCCTTGTGACATTTTATAGGATGGAGCAAAGAAGAAATGATTAGATACTGGAGGTGATGTGGAAAAAAATGTGATTCCAAAAGTTTTTAAAGGATCTGTTAACAGTGCGAGATGAGACAGCTTTCCTCATTTTCTGTATAAATAAAATAAAACAAAAAATCAGAAATGCCTTGCTTAGGTTGTGGCTCTAAGCACTACTGATGCATTTTTATATTGTGGTCATGTTTTGGTATATTGAGTGAAGCATACAAATAAACTTTTCTTGACCTGCCTTGGGATGAAGACAAGAGTAAAAAAAGCTGTAGAACACAACCTGTTGGCTCTACTGTCACTGCATGTGCCTGTTTTGTCTTCAACAGCGCTCTCGCTTCTTTAAAAATATTTTAAATGATCTGTTGATATTCATTCTAGGTATGCTCTGTTTGATTCTGTTCCACCCCTGATGTAGATTTATACTCCCCTCACATGGGCAATCCTCTCAGTGATTCTTCAAAGGTCTTTACTTTAAAAACATATTCATTTATTTGTTCATATTATATACTTATGGAGGGTACTAGTAATAATCAGGTCAATCTGGAAAGATTTTGTAGGGTATTTAATATATGGCCAGGTGGGACTATCCGTTAGTCGTGAAAGATTTAATGAATCACAGATAGACTTCAAACTGTCTGACGTTACTATTAGCCATTCAAGATTTAGGTCTCTGACCCAAATAAACTTATTAGGGGTAAGTTCAGCAACCTGAGTACACAGTGAGGTTGAGGGAGGTCTATAACAGCTCATGATAGTGAAGGACTGACCCTTTGAAAGTTTAAGAGACAAGTCAAGAAGTTCAAATTGTTTAAGGACAGACAAACAGGATAGAAGAGCAGCCCCTCCCTAAATGCATAACATGTGCTGTGCTTAGGGCCAAGGACGTAATTTTAGGGGGGGACACAGGGGACATGTCCCCCCCACTTTTTCCAAAGCCTGTTTCAGTCCCCTGCAGGTTTAACTGTCTGAAAACAGTGTTACGTCACGCTATAGCCCGTTCATGTCATGTTATGATATATCAGAGGTTTTATTTAGCCTACACTGACGTTTGAATCCGTGTGGCTTTTTGTTTGGTAATTAAGCGCAGCCAAGATGTCGAAATAAAAAAGAAAGTCAACAAAAGAGACTTCATTAGAAGTCAGAGTGTCAAGCATGCATCGCACCAGCCTGCAACACCTTGCCTGGTTCCTAGTCCACTTCAAAAATCCTCCTTATCAATACAATATTCTCAAAAATCTTGTAAATTTTCTTTTTCTTCTCCTTTTTTTTCTTCCTCTCCTCCTCCTCCCTTCTCCCCCTCCTTCTTTTCCTCTTCGTTTCCTCTCCTCTTTTCTTCTCCTCCTTCTTCTCCCCCTCATTTCTTCTCCTCTTTCTCCCACTACTCCGCCTTCTTCCTTCTCCTCATTCTTTCATATCCTCATTTCTTCTCCCTCTACCTTTCCTCTCCTCTTTCCCCTCCTCTTTTCTTCTCCTCCTTCTCCCACTCCTCCTCCTCCTTCTTCTCCTTCTCCACCTCTTTTCTTCTCTTCCTTCTTTCATTCCTCCTCCTTCTTCTCCATCCCCTCCTTTCCTCTCCTCCATGTTCTTTCTCTTCTTCTCATTCAGATTTCATTATTGTTATGAACCTTAACAGCTGTGCATATTTGTACGTTTTTAAAGCTTCCATTTAATGCCAAAGAGATACACTTTTATTTTCATGTATTATTTCTGTTTTAAAACAGCAGCAACACACGCACACGCAAACATATGCACTCACATCAGTGTTCAACCACATGTTGTCCCCCCCACTTTTGAAATCAAAATTTCGGCCATGCTTAGGGCCCTGTATGGGGGCCCACCTTGCGCATGGGGGACGCATTCTCCGCTGTCTGATACAGCCACGATCCGCTCTGTGGACTTCAGGCCTGAAATCTTCCATAAAGTGTGGCTGTTACCATTGTTGTCTGTCAGTTATGTCATTTTGCAGTGCAGCTGATGTATATGAACATCAAAATGAAATTCTGCTTGGTGCCTCAATTTGGCCAGGGGCAGCCCTGCAGAAGAGTGCCATGAAATCTGTTTTTTACATAGATTGCAATACCACCATCATTTTTGGGGCGGTTACAGCAGAAAACATTGTACCCTGACACAGAGATGTCCTTGTCTAAGATAGATTTATTTAGCCAAGTTTCAAAAAGGACCAAAATGTCTGCTGTAATGGATGCAATCCAAATTTTAATTAAGTCTATTTTAGGTAGAGACTTCTTACATTAATATGAATGATCCCTAGACCTGATCTGGATTTAAAAGGACAGCTTGGTTTACCTGAGGTGGTCGGAGTGCATGTGGCTGATGTAGATAAGGTCTGCAGCACACAGTCTATCCATGCAGTCTGCTGGAGGCTCATGGAGAAGCCACCAACCTCGGGCGAATGCAGGGCCTTTTAACCAAGGGTCAAACATGAACCGTGTCTCACCAAGCTGCAGATCCATGCAGGCGTGGGTCAAGTAGGTTACCTGTGTCATTGAACAGAAAAATGCAAAAATATTATGCTGCTGAAAAGACCAAAATGTAAACAGGAACCTCACAAATAATAGATCCATCCCTGTCCTTTACTTTTCGTTGTGAAGACTGTAGTGTCACTGTTTGACTGTCTGTGTCCTATGTAGGGGTGGACAGCAGCAAGGCAGATTAACTTGAGTACTGTACTTTAGCGCATTTCTTTGAGTATCTGTACTTGACTTGAGCTTTAACTTTTTTGGAAACTTGTGAGTTTTACTCCACGACATTTGAAAGACAAATATTGTACTCTTACCTCCGCTACACTTCTAGAAAGGGTCTTGTTACTTGTTTCTTTTAGGGTAGCTTTGAAGTCAGCACTTGAAATTTATTTTCTCTTCTACAATGCAATCTGTATGTACTGCACTACTCTGATTGGGCCTGTAAACGTTGCTTGTTGCTCATGTTAGCATTGCTCATATAATGGTTTGTCTTGGCTGTAATGATGGCTACTGCAGATTCAGACGAAAATTCCACACAAGAGCACCTATGGTCATACGTGAAGGTTCTGTTTGAGGGTGTAAAAATGAAGAATGATTCATAACGTTCTAGATGTTTACTCTGTTTGCCACATACAAACTTCATCCCTGCCTACAAAAACTCCCATCCAGCCTGGGAAAGCATGTCAAGGTGAAATATTTACACACATATTGCCACAGCCATATTGAGGATTAGGGGTAAAATAAACAAAATGAAAACAGCTTTTCTTGATTAAATCATGTTTCAAAAGGCATACGGTTGGTAGCATATTTTACAAGCTTTGTATTTTGCAGGTTATTTAATCAGGTCAGTGCATTCAGTAGGTTGTTTCAGTCATTTGGTTCTGTAAACCACTGCAACTAGCAACAATACAATAATTCGCTGTTTTTAAAACTTTTTGAAAGCAGGTACTGCAGTACTTCAGTAAAAATTGGACAAAACAACTTTCACTTGCATTGGCGTAATATTTGACCAGGAGCATCTTTATTTTTACTCATGTAATGGAGCTGAGTACTTTGTCCACCATTGGTCCTACATACTAGATAAATTGTGGCTTAAGTTGAATGTACCCTGTTAAGACAAATTTAATCAGTGAGATAGCAGGATACATACTTTCACTTCTCCTTCCTGGAGCTCCTGAGGCTCTCGAGGGATTGCCAGCCAGGGGTCCATTGGGTTTAATTCAACTAGCTGAAGCCCTCCATCATCCAACATCTCCACCACTGAAATGTGTGACATCACAAATATCCACGTAAAAGAGTCTTCATTAGCCAGATTTACCCACTTATCTTTTTAAAATTCTGATGATTTTCTTGACGTTTGTTCATCAGTTAAGCTAGCTCACAGACAAACAGGCAGACATACAGGTACAGCCATATAACCTATTTTTTTAAATGTATATTTTTGGGCATTTTATGCCTTTATTGATAGGAGAGAGACAGTGGATAGGCTTGTAAAAGGGGGAGAGAGAGCAGGGGAACACACTCTGCAACTGGTCACAGGCGGGATTTGAACCTGGACCGGCAGAAGCATGTAAATGGGGTGCTAACCACTACGCCAAACCAGCACCCCAAGCCATATAGCCTATTTGAATGTAATTTAAATTAATATTTTAAAATTACACAAGATTACATGTGAATTATTTTCCACAGGCATTGTTACAGGTGACGGTAAAACTGGGCATTGTCTGTCTTTCTATTCAGAGTGTTAAAGAGTTTCTTGGAGTTAAATAACCATTCATGGTTTATGTAAACTAAAATAAACTTTTCAAAACAAGATAAACAAACCTTTTCTTGTTCAGCACATTTAACCAGGTTAAGTTCAAACATTCTGTCTGAAAAAACGGTTTTCAGGATTGTTAACTTACAGCACACAATCCCCTTTAAAGCATTTTGCCTCTTCATGATCAGATATAAAATCACACCATCAGTGTCAATGAACCAAACTATGCTTGTTTTATCTGTGTGTTGGCTGCCAGCAAGTCTGTGTGCCCAATGGCAATTCACATGCAGACTCACACAAACATGCAGTATCTTTAATTTTAAGGTCTGTTTCTTATAGGATCCTCAGATTTATTGCCTGTCAGTGGCAGAAAACACACAGAGATTGATCTACCCCTTTGGGAAGAGAGCTGGCATGGCTGTAGATAGAGCAGTGCAGGGATGACCCATTTTTGTGGACTGGCACAGATGTTAGCATGGCACAAGTTCCCTCAATGAAAAGTTTATATCATTCCAATCAAAGCATTCTTGATCTATTGCTGATAGTTAGAACTGTGTTGTAAAAATGTTTATGAAATGTTCATGCTTTGTTCATAATCTTGACAAATTGTTCTAATTTTCAAGATTATTTAAGATGAAAAGCTATTATTAAGCTACAATGTAACCACAGAGTGCCAATTGGAATTGTCTGTTTCCAAGTCGCAGGGGTGCTGGAGCCTATCCCAGCTGACATTGGGCAAAAGGCGGGTATACCCATGGCAAAACATAGAGAGATTAACAACCATTCACACTTACACTCCTACCTAAGGGTAATTTACAGTCACCAGCCAACCTAGTGAGCATATTTTTGGTCTGTCAGAGGAAGCTGGAGTGCCCGGTGAGAACCCACACATGTGCAGAAAGAGCATGCAAACTCCACACAGATCGAACTGACCACCCTCTTTCTGAGAGGCACTGACTGATGTGGTACGGTGCTGCTCCCACCCTCAACATTAATGTTACAAAGACGAGGACCGTACCATTGTAAGAGAAAAGTCCAGAGAAACAGGTAACAAAATATAAAATGTTCTTCTTTTATTTAATAGAACATGTGGGTATTTAAATGAAATAGCAGGAAACCATGATTTTGATTTAAAATGAACTATCTCTCTGACCTTCAGGGGCCCCTAAATGACTTTGGGCCCCCTTGCAGGCAGCCTTGACTTTTGCTAATGTTGAAGCTAATGCTATGTACCTCATAAAACAAAAACCCTGAACTATCCCTTAAGTGAAGCGTTTATGAGTTTACAAACATCACCAGAAAATAAGCAGACACAGCAATCATATCTTGAGTCAAGTCTTTGCGTTTTTAGTTTTGTGATTTGATGACTTAATATAACTAAAAAAGTCAGGGGCTCCTGCTGTTTAAAGTGTAGTTGCCCTTTGGCACACTGCCTTTTGAAATTTCAACCATCTCAGATTGTGTCAACAGTGGCTCCACTTTTATGTTCCATTGGGCTTTTTTTCTGGTTTCTAAGACAAATTAAAAGTACTTGACAAGGTTGTTTACTCACCAAGTTCATCTTGTGAGAAACTGTCAGGTGGGTTCACATACTTCATGGATGAAACATTCAGCTTCCAGTTGTGTTTGGTGCATTTGACAACACTGCGACAGCAGAGATCAGACAGCAAATTAGAGAGATTGATCAGACCAGGAAGGTGTGAGAGCGAAGACTTCCACCAAGCAGCTCAGTTTCAGTGGTGGCTTTTCCACAACCCCTGTAAAAGATTCAATTTTGGATCACCAGATCCAGAACAGTGCCAAGATCTGTAGCAAACTCAGCGCATACATGGAGGTTGTTATCATGTATGATAACAAAATGTTCTGGGAACATCACTTAAAATTTTGATTTTATATGAATTACTGAGTGTGGTCAATGAGATTTCCCATTATAAAGTTCATTCTTTTTTGTGACCTCTTAATGGATCTGATCCAGGTACAATTTACCTTGATGATAGAGATATGGACTCCATATGATCCTGTGAAATTGGAAGCCAATCTGTAGTAAAATTGCAGAGATACTATATGTGCAGTCTAAATTATTCAACTCCCATTCAAATTAGGTTTGTAGGCAAAATTTACAAACTCCCAACTGTTTGCAAAAAAACAAACAAGAATAATTGAAATAGCTCCAAACAACTAATTTTACAAGAGGCTACTTCAAAATTAAAACAAAATGTCACTTTAACAACTACTAGTACTTGAACATAACTAATATTAGTTATATTTAATCTGATAATAAATTAATTCATTTTACAATCTTGTAATACATAATTACCTCAAATTGATTATTCTGATCATAATTCAATAACTTTCTTACAGCATAAAATGATATATCCATTTATTAATATAGATATTCTTTTTTCCCTAGCAAGATTATCAGGAGCATTTGTTCAGTGAGCAGATAAGGTGCACAAGGATGATACACTTCCTATCTGAGCTGCAGCACTGAAGGAAGCCACAGCAGAGACAACCTGTACCAGACAACTGAGATGAAATGGAATCATTTTTTCTTTAAAAGAGGGGGAAAGAATGTCACTTGAAGCTTGCCTTATTGAAAATCATGTTTTTGCTCTTCTACTGACTGGGGATCACTTCTGGGAACTGCAAGTCCTCCACAGACACGACTTGTGGTCATCATGGTTACTCAGTGATACTCAGCCAAATCTGCTCTCCTAAGAAGTTTACTGAGAAAACTTGGTTGGGGCTCTCTGTGACATCACATTTAAGTGTTAAATGATACATCTGTGTGGTATAATTTAATGTGAAATGATAGTCTTAAGCAGTGGTGATTTGTCAATAGGGGGCGCTGGGGCGCTGTCCCCTCCTAATTTGACAGAGGAAGTCTATTAAACACAACATGATTTGTAATTAAGTTATAAAAAATAACTGATAAAAACATCTATTTTTACAACACAGTAAGAGTCTGTCAGCATAACCTTTACCCATCCAATAAAGTTTTTTTTTTGTTTACAATATTTTACGTAGTAACTATGTTGTGAACATATTGTTTATGTACGGAGGGGCACCAGTCCAATGGGAGTCAATCTACATCCTTAAACTTTTGCCAAGGACATGACCTGAGGTGTCTTTGGGGTTGGGCGCTTCATCTTTCCCTGCAGGCCACAGAGAAGTGCGCCCCGTGTTAAACAGGCTGATTGTTAAATCCATGCTAAATGGTTCAGTAGCGACACCTGCTGTTTTAGATATGTAAGTGCGACTCAGCCTCAGGGTGAATATGGTGATGCATTCTGGGTAATTCCTCACTGCTAAGGAGGAACTGCTGCAGGTAACGTGCCTAAATCTTTCAGTGCCAAAATTAACTTCACGTTAATACACACACAACTGAATGTGATGAAATCTGAGTTATTTTTGAGTTTCTTAACTTATAACAAATTTACCCTTCCGTTTTGTATGTTTTAAAGCAATATAAAAGATGGCTGGCTAGCAGCTAATGTTAGCAACATCCCTCTTTTAGGTTGGAGAGTGTGTGAGAATGTGCTGTGTCACCATTTTACCCTGCATCTGTCTTTGTTCACACAGACTGACATGCATTAAAAGACTTAAAAGACTGGCTTTCATAAGCTCCGGCGAATGATTTCTAGAGAGGACGATCAGAGCATCACAGAAGAGCTGAAATTGCATTGGAGAAAAAGATCAGTAGAAGGCAGTGAGGACACTGAAGATTAGATTTGGAGAGTAGACATACCATAATTCAGGGGTAAAATTTTCCATTTTAAGTCACACATGGCACTATCGATTAGGAGCCACAAACTGAGTTTTCCAGAAGGATAAATTCTTTGTTCAGTAGAACACTATCATTTTGCAGACTTAAGTTCAGAAAATATCTACATAGTTTTTTAAAATTCTTCCATATTTTTTTTTTTGTGTGTGTGTTTACAAAAACAACAATTTTAGAAGGAATTGGGGCTTTTAATGGGAGGCTAAGTTTGGTTTTACCCCATTTGAAGTTCATTTTTAATTTAATTGACAAAATTAATACATTATTTTGTTGAAAATATTATATAAAGGGGCCTATAAAACATATTATTCAAAATCATGGCAAAGCAGGAACAATGCACACTCATGAAGAGTAAGAAATAGATAAACACAAAGTCTGAAGTTCCTAAAAACAAATATGACAAACTGTAATTTCAATATGTTCCACTGGGTTAAGGACAACTGCATCTGGACATACACTGCTTTCTTGATAAAAAAGGGGAGCTGTGATACAGGCCTGAAATTAGGGAAGTCAGAGGTATCAAGATTTTTCTTTTTGGTTAAGGGTTTGACAACAGCATGTTTAACAGCTATAGGGACATAATTGGAGGTAAGACTGATGTTGATCAGTCAAGATCTTGACGTCAAAAACTTCTCCAAGAAGATGGGGTGGAGCTGTGTCTGAGGGGCAGTTAAGAGGAATGAAATGTTTAAGAAAGAACTGATTTAAAATGAACTGAAAGGGATGAACTGTTAAGCAAATATACTTGTGTCCATTTCCTGAAGAAGTTCCTATTGATTCTCCATGCTCATACCTGCTGCCACTGTCTCTCTACCACTTCATTACATTAATATGACCATGACATGTACCCTAAACAACAGAATAAAACCTCTGTAGCTTCCCCTTCACTTCTTACCTGCCGTCCAGGTCTTCAATGTCTTTGATGAACAACCCTCCTTGGTGTTTGCACTGGTTCTTACATGCTTTCAAGCCATCGTCACTTTTGTAGATGATGTAACATTTCTCGTCCTCTGGGCTTTTCTTGAAATTGATTCCTGCTTTGAGTGAGCCAACTGCTTCACTGTCCAGCGTGAGCAAAGTCTTTGCAGTCTGCGGGTTCATTTTACCTGAAAATATCAGATAAGATCATTCAGCAGCATGGGTGGGCACTGAGGGACTGTTCCTGCCCACGGAGTCAGCTGTCCCTACTCTGGACTAACAGCGAAGTTTTCTGTTAATTTTATTTGGGTTTTGTTTTTTCAGTCAGATAAGCCATCTTCAGTTAATCATATCTTTCTATCAGGCAATGTGTTAGCCATTTAAAGATAGACGGGGGGGTCACTGAGTCATAGTGATTACTGGGTCAAATATTCATGGTTGGCGGTGGCAACAACAATGGATATCTAAAGTTGTTTCCGAATGTCAGGGAGAAGTGATGATGCGGTGGGAGCTAGCAGGAAGCAGTGCTGTACAGCTCCACTTTGACTAGAACCACAACCACTGAAGTCAACTGTCACACTACAGTAAATATTCATGCTAGAAGGGTTAGCTACAGCAGCTAGAGAGAAGGGGGAACAGCAGCAAGCAGCCTGAACCTGCTGCCTGGAAGAAATGCGAGTGACAACAGTAATGAAAATGCAGTCATAACAAACCTATCAAAGTTGATCCTGTGCACAGGATCTGCAGCAGGTCAGCTACAGCTGATGGCCCTCCTGGAGCAGGGAGCTGTTTGTTCTCAGAGGGGAGTGAAGGAGAGGCGAAGGGCCCCGGAGGACACTAATTCTTCTTTTATAGTTTGGTTCTATATCTGTTCATATTTTCAAGCGACATCTCAGATGTTCTGGTACTACAATGTTGGAGCTTTTGCAGCACAATTGGGAGTAAGTTATGCTATCATATGAATATGTTTGATCACCATGTCTTCGAATAGTGATGATGTTGCAAGAATTGTAAGCTGGAATGTCAGAGGCCTAAATCATCCAGTCAAGAGAGGGAAAGCACTGACACATTTTAATGGCTTGAATGCAGGAATCATTTATCTACAGGAGACACACATTAAAAATACAGTCAAGCAAAATCTACACACAGCTTGGGGATCAAGTATTTCTGTCAAATTTCAGGGCTAGAGCCGAAGGTCTAGCTATTATAATTAAGAAAAACATAGCATTTGACCACAGATGCACAATCAAATATCCCAATGGAAGATTGTTAATTGCATGTGGAACACTCAACTGTCTTCCAGTAACTCTGATCAGTATCTATGGTCCAAACTTTGACGATCCATCATTTCTTCAAACAGTTTTAAATAGGATTCCAGATCTGTGGGACACAGACATTATAATAGAGGGCAACTTCAACTGTGTAAATTATGCGTCTTTAGATAAACCATCACAAAAGGCAGTGGTAAATTATAAATCCAGTCAGGTCCTAAAAGACATAATGCACAATTTAAACTTTGTTGATAGTTGATGTCAGATTTAAACAATGTAATAGTGCTCACACCTGGAGATTTGACACTGTTTTAAAATATATTAAATATACTTTATTCTAAGCATAATACAGAAGCAGTCGTAATATCAGTCAATGCTCAAAATGCCTTTAACCAGGTGAAGTGGCCATACATGTTTGAGACCTTAAATGCATTTGGCTTTGGGAAGGTATTTGTAGACTGGATATGGATTCTGTTTGCTCATCTTACTGTATAGGTTATAACAAATCAGAATGTCTCTTCAAAATTCCCACTACTTCGTGGAAGTAGGCAGGGGAATCTTTGTCTTCAATTTGGTTGTAGAGACATGAAGTAGAAAAATACACCAGCACCCCCAGGATCTCAGGATCTCCTGCTGAAGACCCACCCAGTTGTTGCTCATTGGAGGGAGAAGGAAGCAGGGTTCCTGAGTGATCTAAATCAATTGACCAATGGAGAGCTAAGTATAACCTGCCAGCCTCACATTTTTCCCATTTGTTGCAGATTAGAAATTTTATAAAGACCCACATGTCAACATTGTCAGACATTCCATGACATCATGCCCCCCAAAAGAATTAATAAAATTATACCAGGTAAAAAAGGAGCAGTATCAAGTATTCACTGACTTCTCAACTATTTTTAAATATGTTCCCCCCTTTGCTATCTTCTGCATTTTTTGAGATATCACTGTTTAAGCAACACAAGGTTTTGAGGTAGTCTCTGTTTTTAGAGCAAGCCACGTGACCAGTTAGAGCTCAAGCTGCTGATGGACAAGAAATCTTTAGAATCTTCCTGCTATAACCCTCAACCTTAGCTCTAAAGACATGATTTATACATCAACACATTGGGACACTTCTAGTCTTTCACCTGAAATTCATTTCAAACTCTACAATGACATTGTTCTATCTCTAAGGAGATAGAAACAGAAATCAGGGAGAAAGGACTCGACAAGCCTTGGCATCCATCTTCCTGCAGTGAAATCTTGCGAGATGATATTTCACGAGAGTTACAAGGCTTCTGCCTAGAACAACTTTCAATGGAAACACGTTCAAAGCTCAAATATACGTTGTCAAAGTTTTGGGAATATCGCTGTTATTTCGCAAAAAACTGTAATGAAAACCCAGCTTCTGATAGCCTGGCTCTGTCCTCCCACTCCAGGGCAGCAAGCCCTCTCACTTCACTGTGGCTCTCTCTCTCTCTCTCTCTCTCCCTCTCTCGTGCGCATGTGTGAGCGACTGCTGAGCAGGTGGAGTGTGTCAGAGAGTGGATGCCTTTTGTTTTTTTTCTAATTTATAAAGGTTTGTTAAATCATAAAACATCACTGGTGACTGTCACAATTTTCTTACTGTTCACTGAATTTTCCACAAGCACTGTTGGGGTTCATGGGGGGCTGAGTGGTGTACTGCACGGCAGCAGCCAGCGTGTGGCTGTGTGCTAACGCAGGAGAGCCTGGTAACATTATGCATGCCGGTTTGAGAAACCTTTCCTGTCGGCATGGTATAAAAATACCTGTCAGAGTGGAGTACTCGGAGGAGGATTGTGGCTTGGCAGTAGGAGAGTTTTTTTTTTTTAATGTATTTTTTGGGCATTTTGCGCTTTTATTGATAGGAGAGAGACAGTGGATAGGCTTGTGAAAGGGGGTGAGAGAGTAGGGGAAGACACTCTGCAAACTGGTCACAGGCGGGATTGGAACCTGGACCGGCAGAAACAAGTACATGGGGTATGAAGCCATATCAGTGACAGTATAAATTGACATTGAAAAAGAAACTTGGTATTGAAGAAAAACTTGCATTGTCACTGAAATAAGGATTGGCATTGTAAAATGATGAATTGGCAATGAAAAAAGTATTGGCATCGTAAAATGTTGAATTGAAAAATAAAACTGTATGACTGTATGACTGTAAAAACTGTAATAAGTAACTTCTTTTTGATTGCAGTGACACCAAACTGGACTCTATATTTATAAATATGTGTGTGTGTGCTCAGAGGATGGTGTGATGGAATAGTGGGGGTTTGGAAGTGATGAAGACTCCCTCCTGTCACTGTCAATGCTTCGGTTTTATTATTCATCCATGTTCTGTAGTAAATTCAAAGCACTTTAACATAAGCGAGCTTAGCGAACGTTAGCATGTTTGCTAACTTAGCAAGACATGAAGCATAAAGTGATTTTAGATATAAAATGATTGAAAAATATACGATCACGGCCGCAGGGACAACAGGTTAATGTACGCCAACAGAGGGCGCTCTCCTCCCCTCAAAGCCTGAAAGTGTGTGCTCGCATTCCCCCTCCCCCCTCCCCTCACATCAAAACAGTGCCAGTAAGATTGAAACCTGAAAAAAACCCACTGTAACTGAAAACCAGAAAGTTGAAACTGAAAACCTGTTGAAGCTGAAAAAACAGAGAATATAATGAAAATCAGAACATTGGCACATGTTGAAAAACAACATAAAACAAAAAGTATCCTAAAATATATATTTTTTATTTTCTGTGTTTTATTTTTCAATTCAACATTTTACGATGCCAATACTTATTTCAGTGACAATGCAAGTTTTTGTTCAATACCAAGTTTCTTTTTCAATGCCAATTTATATTGTCACTGATATGGCTCCATAATGGGGTGCCTGGTTGCTAACCACTCCGCCAAACCAGTACCCCGGCTGTAGGAGAGTTGGTTGGATATGACAGTGTTAAAGCTGCTTCAAGGATGAACAGTGCAGTTGTAATGTTTTTGGATTCCATTGATAATGTGAACACTGCTGTGGAGCGTGGTATTGTTGTTAGAAACACTCACGTTACAGAGTTTCCACTGGCAAATCTAGCAAGAAAGATCATCCTTTCTAACTTACCACCATTTATTAGTGATGAAGTTTTAGAGAGAGCTTTTGCGTCACAGGCAGATTGTGTCAGCAATGACAATGCTTCCGTTGGGATGTAAGTCCGCTAAGTTAAAGCATGTCATGTCTTTTAGGAGACAAGTGTACATGACTTTAAAGAATGATGGTGACTAGTTGAATGTGGCTATGAAATTCAAGGTGGATGGATATGACTACACTATCTTTGCAACGACTGAAACCATGAAATGTTTTGGCTGTGGGCAGGAGGGGCACTTAGTTCGCAACTGTCCTGAAAAAGGTCGAGAACTAGAGGCAGAACCGGCTCAGGTGGCAGAAGCGGAGGCAGAGCCGTCTCAAAAAGGGAGGGTGCTGGAGGTGCAGAGATAGGGGACCGGGCAGACACTGAAGGGATGCAGAGTGAGACAGCAGCTGTGAGCAGCCAGACATGCAGCAGGACAGAGAGCTTGCTACGACCTCTGCAGCCGCGTCACTTAATCAGAGTCAGACCAGTGTAGAAGGAGAGGAACTTGAGGAAATGAACATTGATGAGTTAATAAATGAAGGAGAAAAAAACAATAAGAGATGATGACAATCTTTTCAAAGTGCTAAACTCAATGAGAAAAAATAAATCAGAGTCTAAAGGTCTAAAACTAAAGATAATGCCTTTAAATGATAACAGAAATGCAGGAAAGTGATTCAGAGGATTTTCCTGAAAGTTAGTGAGTGAGAACTCTCTAATTCTTCCATCCCTGATGGACAAAAGAGTAATGGATACAGCTTAGATCAAATTCGTAGCTTCCTTCATTTAACCAAAGGGAAGAGAGACGTAAATGTGGAGGACTTCTTTCCTAATCGATCCCTACTAATAGATTCTTCTAGATGGCAGATGAGACAGAGAGGGGATGATGGCCTTAAACATACTGAGGTGTACCGCCTCAGAGAACTGGTACAGAAGGTAAAGGCACAAATAACTAATGAATAAGAAATGTAAAGAGCAATAGAAAACATGTTCTGCATATTTTTCTCTCTTGATTAGTTTGTATTTTTTCATGAGTAGCTTCAAGATTTCATCTCTAAATCTTAGAGATGAAAAAAAGAACAAGAGATTTTGAAAAAAGAACTATGTTCTATGAACTTCTTAAAACAAGATGCATTGATATTGCTTCTGCTCAAGAAACCCACAGTAATATCGAAAATGATGTCGAGTGGAAGAGAGAATGGGAGTGTGATGTTATTCTAAATCACAAGAATAGTTTAAGTGCTTCTAAGTGAAGAGATTGTGCCAGGAAGATTACTAAAAGTGATTGCCAGATATGAAAAATCAACTTTAGTTTTGCTCAATATTTATGCTCCAGTGATTCCAAGTGAAAGATATGTTTTTCTTGAAAAATTAGCAAGCACACTCTTAGGTTGTGCCTCAACAGACTATCTCTTTCTGGGAGAAGATTTTAATTGCACAGTTGATGATTTAGATAGGAATCAGATTGCGCCTAATGCTCATTCAAAGTTTATTTTAAAACGTATCATAGAAACTTATGAATTAGCTGATGTGTGGCGCTCCAAGCATGGGACCACAAGGCAGTTTTCATGGGCACATGCTTGGGATGATTACATCTCTTTTACATCTCAAGATTAGATAGATTCTATTGTTTTGAGCATCAGTTGCAGATCTTTAAGTCTTGTTTCTTGTGCCCAGTGGGTTTTTCAGATCATTCTCTGTTAATAGGAAATGTTTTCATAAATGGAGTAAAGCCAAAGAGTGCTTACTGGCACTTTAACACAGCTCTGGTAAATAATAGGAGGTTTGGGGTTTTTTTGGAAACAATGGCAGACTAGAAAGAGTCAATTTTCATCAATACAGCAATGGTGGGACACTGGAAAAATGAAAATTCAACAGGTTTGTAAACAATATCCTTTTAATGTCACAAAAGAGGTAATAGAATCAATTCAAGGTTTAGAGAATGAAATAGCAGATCTACAGATTTTATGTGGATCCACTGGAGGTGGAGACCATTTTAAGGCACTCAAATCAAAAAGAACTGCTTTGGCAGATCTGCTGGGGATGAGAGCACAGGGGGTATTAGTTCGATCACGTTTTCAAAATGTCAGTGAAATGGATGCTCCTTCAAAGTTTTTTTTCAGTCTTGAAAAGAAAAATGGTCAGAACAGACTTATGCATTGCATTAGATCAGCTGATGGTACTGAGCTTACAGATTCATCTGAAATAAGAAAAAGAGCTGCGAATTTCTTTTCACATCTATATAAAAGTGAATAAGTGAATAAAAGTGCAGGAGGCACTGATGGCCATGAACAATGGCTAGGCTCCAGGATTAGATGGTCTTCCTGTAGCTTTCCATTAATCTTTTTGGCCAATATTGGGAAAAGATTTGTTTGAGGTGATCAGAGACAGTGTGTTCAGGGGCAGATTGCCTCTGAGTTGTCGGAGAGCTGTTCTCACTCTTTTACCTAAAAAAGGGGACCTCTGTGAAATCAAGAACTGGAGACCAGTGAGTCTGTTGTGTACTGACTATAAGATGTCCTCCAAAGCTTTGGCTAACAGGTTAAAAAAAGTGATGGGGCAGATAGTACATCCTGATCAGTCCTACTGTATTTCTGGCAGATTGATAAGATACTATATCTCTTAACAGAGATTATTTGGAAGTCTCTGGCTCTTTAGATGTTAAATTTGGTCTCATTTCCCTGGAGAAGGCATTTGATTGGGTAGGGCATCAGTTTTTGTGGAACATTTTTGTAGCATTTGGTTTCTCTCCCATATTCATTGCTATGATAAAAACCTTGTATTGTGATATTCAAAATATATTGAAAGTTAATGGTGGTTTAAGTGCTCCCTTCAGTGTTAATAGGGGTATAAGGCAAGGCTGTACTATGTCTGGCATGCTTTACTCTATTGCTATTGAACTCATGCTATGTCAGATTCGAAAAGAGTTAACTGGACTCAAAATTAATGATTGTCTTTCACCAATGTGTCTTTCAGCCTTTGCAGGTGGCATCATCATTGAAAAGCTTGTAAATATCACAGGATGTTATGGGGAAATATCCTCTTCCAGGGTCAACTGGAATAAAAGCACAGCCTTGCTAGTAGGTAAGTGGCAAGGTAACAAACCAGTATTACCTGTTGGTTTCAGATGGGTCACACATGGGATAAAGTATTTGGGTGTTCACTTAGGTAGTTCTTCTTAAGTTTAAAAAAAAACTGGGAAGGGTTGGTAGAAAAGGTAGAAGGTAGGTTAAAAAAATGGCAGTGGCTTTTGCCTCAAAAGTCCTATAGGGGCCGTACACTTATTATTAATAATCTGGTGGCCACTAGTTTGTAGCACCGTCTTGAAGTTTTGGAGCCTCCAGCTAATCTGTTAGTGAAACTGCAGAGAATAATTGTTAACTTCTTTTGGGATAGACTGCACTGGATACCCTAGAGTGTTTTGTTTATGTCAAAAGAAGAAGAAGGTCAGGGTTTGGTTCATTTAGAAAGTAGAAAGGCAGCTTTTAGGTTACAGTTCCTACAGTGCTTCTTCTATGGACCCTAAGCTTATCCTGGAGGCATGTAGCAGAGCACATTTTGGGTAAAGCCTCTTTTTACCATTGTACAGTTTTGAACTCAAATTGTTTGCCACCTTTCTACAAAAGTCTTGTTAAATCTTGGGGACTGTTGGAAACTGGTCAACTGGGCCCAAATACATGGTCTAAAGAGAGACCAGGTACACCATGGAGGGAACATTTATAAGTTAAATCAGGAGTAAAACCTAAGTGGAGCTTGCTTTACAAACCCCCATTAACTAAGGGTACGGGTGATCTGCAATGGCGTGTCCTTCATGGAACTGTAGCAGTCAATGCTTTTGTTTCAGTGTTGAACCCTGAAATATGTGATAATTGTCCTTTTTGCTCAGCAAGGGAAACCATATTTCATTGCTTTCTACAGTGTGCCAGATTAAGGCAGTTGTTTGGGTTACTTAAGGGAATACTGGAATCTTTGGAAGAACATTTTACTGACCAGATATTTATTTTTGGTTTCTCCTACAGAAAAAAAAGAAGAAGAAAGGTCGGCTGATTAATTTCCTTTTGGCCAAGCTAAGATGGCAGTTTATTTAAGCAGAAAAGAAAGGGTACAAAAAGGACAGAGATGTGATTGTGTCTCAGTGTTGTAGAACCTTGTAAGGGCAAGAATTGAGTGAGTACAGGTACTATTTAAAAATGGAAGATCTGGAGGCTTTCAACAACATATGGGAAAGCATCCTTTTTTTCCTTTAAGGGTAATGAAATCATTTTTGCGGATGTGATGTAATGTAAGAAAGTACTGTGATATGTGTTTCTGTGACCCTGTGTCACAGTTTCTTTGTATTGTTAATTTTTTTATTTAATTAAATGAATTTTAAAAACTCAAACTCTCACGGTAGCCTTCCTTGTGAGAGAGAAAAAGGGGCCCAGAACAGGGCGCTTCACAGGTTGTCACTGTTTTGACAACAGTGTGATCTGTCTTTTTGAAAGCTATCATGTGCCTTGACTCTGTACGGCTGCTATTTTGGCCAGGTCTCTCTTGTAAAAGAGATTTTTTTTTAATCTCAATGGGACTTCCTGGTTAAATAAAGGTTAAATAAAATAAAATAAACAAAATCATGGTTTGAGCACAGCGACAGCTTGTTTAACCTAAAGACAGAGTTCCACTTTTGTGTGCTCTATACACATATGAGTAACATTAAGGCTTGTGGTCCTGTAATGTGTGCAAATCACCACCTTGTGGCTTAACTGTAATGTGCCTGACTGTCTCTCCAGCGGTCTGGGTTCAGATCCTGGCTGCACTTGTGCTTGTCATGTGTGTGTCCAATAAGGACTGTTGACCTGATTCTAGCTGTATGCATCTGGCTGCTTTCCTGTCAGTCTGAATGTCACAGGTTGTTGCAAATTTCATTTCCTTACAACTTTTGTTTGTCCTTTCTTCAAAATACACATTTGATAACATATTGCACACTTCTGCTACTGATTATAATCTGTTATTTTAGGCCTTACAAATTTAGCTCTTTCATCACAGATTACAACTTCTTCAGGGTGGCCAAACATTTATGCAGCATTCTGCAAAAAAAAAAAAAAATCACATTTATTTATTTCAAGCTTACTTTCAAGGCTTCAAACATTTTTATTACCCATTTCCCACATTTTAGCTTTGCTGTACTGCTTCCAACTATTTATGTCACAGTTCCAGTTTTCAGCTTTGTTTGCACTGCTTTTAGCTATTTCATTTCACATTTTCACACATGGATCCTGGCATGCCTGAAGCTGTACAAGGTCAATAAGACTCTAAGAGCCTTCGTTGCAAACTCAATGAGGCAACGGAACACCACCCTTGAGACCAACTTTGCCAATTGCACAAGTCTCCATCAAATGTGGTATATATCAAGGAGATGCTCTGTCCCCACTGCTGTTCTGCATAGGCCTGAATCCCCTCCGCCAAATAATCAATAAGACTGGCTACAGATACCAACTCCGAAATGGGACCACTATCAGCAACCTCCTCTACATGGACGACATCAAGCTCTACGCTATTGACTCACTGATCCACACCACCAGGATCTACAGTAGTGACATAGGAATGTTGTTCGGACTGGAGAAGTGTGGCCGAATGGTGACAAAAAGAGGGAAGGTAGTCCATACAGAGGGCAAAACACTCTCAGAGGGCAGAATAGCAGATGTGGAGGAAAGCTACAAATACCTTGGCATACCACAGGCAAATGGCAACCACGAAGAGGCCACTAGGCAAGCAGCAACAGCCAAGTACCTGAAGCGAGTCAGGCAAGTCCTAAAGAGCCAGCTCAATGGCAGAAACAAGGTTTGGGCAATTAACAGCCATTACCTGCCCGTGATCAGATACCCTGCTGGGATAATAAGCTGGCCAAAGGAGGACATTCAGGCCACAGATGTTAAAACTCGGAAGTTGCTCACCATGCACGGGGGATTCCACCCCATATCCAGTATCCAGAGGCTATACACTAAGCCCAGAGATGGAGGCAGAGGGTTAGTGAGCATCAGAGCCACTATCCAAGATGAAACATCCCAGCTCCATGACTATGTCAGGAAGATGGCCCCAAGAGGTGAAGCGCTTAGTGAGTGTCTCAGACAGTGGAAACTGACAGGGAAGGAGGAACCAGAGGAACCATAATGGGAGGACAAACCCCTGCATGGGATGTACCACCGACAGATAGCTGAAGTGGCTGATATAAATAAATCCTACCAATGGCTGGAGAGGGCCGGACTGAAGGGGAGCACAGAGGCAGTAATCATGGCAGCACAGGAACAGGCTCTGAGCACCAGAGCAATAGAGGCCCAGATCTACCACACCAGGCAAGACCCCAGGTGCAGGTTGCGTAAAGAGGGCCCTGAAACAGTCCAGCACCTAATAGCAGGGTGTAGGATGCTGGCAGGAAAAACATACTTGGAATGCCATAACCAAGTAGCCGGTATAGTATACAGCAGTGATTCCCAAACTGGGGTACGTGTACCCCCAGGGGTACGCAGAGTGACCTTTGGGGTACGCGATTAACTGTCAGGTAAAGGAAAATTTGATAAAGGCCTGAAGTGTTGGCAGAGAGGCTGGATTTGTGAGGCATCCTTGGGGAAGGAAATCTGTCCTGAATTTTCAAAGATTCTTATATTAACATAAGTTCAGTCAGACATCTTTAATAGAGCTGTGGTGAGTTTGCACACTTTTAGTTTCAAATTCATCAATGAATATGTTCCAAAAATGTAAATTTCGATTTCCAAAAGTGAGCTGGTGTTGCCCACTGACATTGAAGGTTTATGAATATATTTAGTGAGTTCAGAGGAGTATTCGAGCCATTTAAGTTGGTAAAAATAATTGTTGGAAGGTCGAGTTTAAAGTCCAAATGACGAGAATAAAGTCAACATTTTGAGATTTAAGTTAAAATGTTGACAATCAAGTTTAAAAACAATTTCATCATAAAAATCCAAATTATGAGATTAAAGTTAAAATGGCAAGAAAGTGGAAAGTCAAGAACAAAGTTGACAATGTATTTTGACATTATTCTTGAAATGTCAGCTTTTTCTTGACATTTTAAATTTTTTCTCAACATTTCAGCTGTTATCACAAAATTCTGTTTTGACATTGTTGTCGTCATTTCGACTTTAATCAAGAAATTTGACTTTAATCTCCACTTCACCAAAATCATTTTATCCATCTGACATGGCCATAACACCCTACACCCTTCCATAAGCAAAAAATAATTCACTGTAAGATTTTTTTTTTTATGTTATGCATGTTAAAGGAAAAGTTCGGTTCCTGCAGCTTTTACATTGTTTATAGAATGAAGAACAACAATATACTCACCCAGAAGGCTTTCCTGATGCAAACGGTGCTTCGGGAGATATTTAGATCCAAAATCGAGCAGCGGACACCGATATAATGGTAGCCCGTAGGGCATAGATCGCCGCTCCTAAAAACTGCATTAATCGTCCAAAAACTCATGTTTTTCACCAATATTCCATCATGACTTGCTCCGAAAGGACCGCCATTGCAGCCTGTGTCTCTCCACACAGCGCTGTGTGGCTGAACTAACCTCTGAACTGACGAGCTGTTTACATGCTCTTTGCGCATGCGCAGTACTCTCTGGAGCGCTATGATCGCTTCCTTATCTGTATATCTGTATACTGTGGCTCCAAACTGTAAGGACGTCCATCATATTCAAAGTCCTCCTCCACAACATCTTCATCCCATAGACATTAGTCCATTTTGCACAAAACTGGAAGAAGAAAGTCGATTTGTAGCTGCCGATCTTCCCCTGAAACAATGAGCCGCGACTGATGCGCCAAGAGCATGTAAACAGCTCGTCAGTTCAGAGGTTAGTTCAGCCACACAGCGCTGTGTGGAGAGACACAGGCTGCAATGGCGGTCCTTTCGGAGCAAATCATGATGGAATATCGGTGAAAAACATGAGTTTTTGAACGATTAATGCAGTTTTTAGGAGCGGCGATCTATGCCCTACGGGCTACCATTATATCGGTGTCCGCTGCTCGATTTTGGATCTAAATATCTCCCGAAGCACCGTTTGCATCAGGAAAGCCTTCTGGGTGAGTATATTGTTGTTCTTCATTCTATAAACAATGTAAAAGCTGCAGGAACCGAACTTTTCCTTTAAATGGGGGGTGGGGAGGGTGGTAACAGACTTACAGACAGATTTCTTTTCGAGCTGCTATAAGTGTGTGAGAGTAGGGGGTACATGGCTGGAGGTCAAGAATCTGAAGGGGTACAGACTGTGAGAAGTTTGGGAACTACTGGTGTACAGGAACATCTGTGCAGAGTATAAACTGGAGACCTCAAGGTCAAAATGGGAAGCACCTCCCAAGGTGATGGAGAATGACCGAGCCAAGATCCTGTGGGACTTCCAGATACAGACCGACAAAATGGTAATGGCTAACCAACCGGACATTGCGATCATAGCACATAAGCAGCAAAGGAAAGTCGTTGTGATAGATGTAGCCATCCCAAGTGAAAGCTACATCAGGAAAAAGGAACACGAGAAACTGGAGAAATACCAAGGGCTAAAAGAGGAGCTGGAGAAAGCCTGGAAGGTGAAGGCAACAGTAGTGCCTGCGTCATCAGGCACTTGGGGCAGTGACCCCCACACTGGAGAAGTGGCTCCAACAGATCCCTGGAGAAACATCAGACATCTCACTCCAGAAGAGTGCAGTCCTAGGAACAGCTAAGATACTGCGCAGGACCCTCAAGCTCCCAGGTTTCTGGTAGAGAACCCGAGCTGAAGAGGATAAATAACCACCCACTCCACCAGGAGAGAGGGAGATGGGTGAGAGAAAAGTTTTATCCATATATATATATATATATATATATATATATATATATATATATATATATATATATATATATATATATATATATATATATATATATATATATATAGAGATATAGATATATATATATATATATATATATATATAGATATATATATATATATATATATATATGTGTGTGTGTGTGTGTGTGTGTGTATATATGTATATATATGTATGTGTGTATATATATATATTTATATATATATATATATATATATATATATATATATATATATATATATATATATTTTTTTTTTTTTTTTTTTTTTTTTTAAAGATTTTTAAAAGGCCAAAAATACGGGGAGTCACGTGGGACGGACGAGAGCGATGGCTGCTTAACTGAAGCTGTCCCGAACCCCGTGGACATTAATCCAAAATAATCCATCATCTCTCCGCAATATTTTATTATTTAGTACTCCGGTATCAACCTCTGCTTGTTGGAAGTGTTCATGTAAAAGAAGATGTCTTCTTCTTCAAAATATTTTAAACCTTCACGGGGAAAGGGAGCAGCTGCTTCTGAACCTGGTGATGCTAGCCCAAAGCAGGACTCCACACAGACTGCTAGCTTGGAAAACATCCTCGCAGAAGTGAGTAAAATGGGCTCGACTCTTCAAACTGTGGCGTCGGATGTATCAACCATAAAGGGGACTACTGAAGGGCTGAAAAACGCGGTGAAAGCCATAAAAGAACGGCTGACGGAGGCGGAGGGGCGAATCTCCGACTTAGAGGATTCTACACAACAGTTGCTGAACAGCCGCGAGCCGCAGATCAAGCGCATAGAAACTTTATGGAGCCAAGTGGAAGATTTGGAAAATAGAAGCCGTTGCAACAATGTCCGACTGTTGGGCTTAAAGGAGGACATTGAGGGCAGTAACCTGAGTGCATGCGTTGAAAAAGTTTTGTCGGAGGGCCTGAACATGGAGATCGACAACGAATTCGAAATGGAGAGAGTGCACCGCTCTCCCGGATCGCGCCCGGCGGACGGCCAGCCTCCGAGACTGGTGATGATAAGGTTCCTGCGCTCATCTGCGAGGGATAAAGTCTTGCGGGCTGCGAGGGAAAAAGGAGGTGCGACTTGGAATGGATGCAACATCTCCTTGTTTCCAGACATGACGAAGGAGCTGGCAGAGAGGAGAAAAACTTTTACCACGGCGAAACAACTACTGCGTGACAACAACGTGAGGTTTCGACTAGCTTTTCCTGCATCACTCCAGTTCACTTGGAAGGGGAGGAATAAGAAATTCGACACTGTAACAGAGGCTGTTAAGTTTATCAAGCAGCAAATCACTGACGGAGAATAAACTGTGACATATCCACCGGTAAGGAGACTGAGTGTGTTGTGATGGGGCTGGATAGCTTTAAGTAGCAGTCAGGTGATGACCTAGTGGCATCTCGGACACACCACGACCTAAGTTAAGTTTTGTTTATTTTATGATCCTTGATTTATTGAGAGAGAAATCTCCAGCTGGTTGCTGGACGGTTGTTTGTTTGTTGTTTTTTCTCCCCTCTGCTGTGAGGGGAAAGTTCTGGTTGACCAGTTTGGTCATGTTAATTTATGTTAAAAGTGAAATAAGATGTTTTCTATTAATGCTCAGTGGTACAAAGGTTATAATTCATGTTTTTCAACTGGGATGGTCAGACGATATGGGACAATATGTATGCCAATATTTTCTTTCTATTTCATTTTCTTATGTGAATGGCTAATAGTGCTTTTGTTAAGGTAGTTTCCTGGAATATTAATGGCTGTGGGAATCCAGTGAAGAGGAAAAAGGTTCCTCTGTATCTTAAACACAGACAAGCTGATATAGCATTCATCCAAGAAACCCATCTACAGGATGATGAAGTCAAAAAATTTAAGAGACTGGGTTGGTCATGTTTATTATAGTTCTTTCTCCAGCAAACGTAATGGAGTTCTTATTTTGGTTCATAAGAGACTGATTTTTTTTATGTTGAAAGAATACAAGGATGACAATGGCAGGATTATCCGTATAGAAGCCAACATAAATGGAGCAGAAATAACATTATGTAATATATACGCCCTTAACAAGGGGGATCCATCTTTCTTTCATGGACTGAATAGCATATTAGGAAATGCCCAAGGACAAATAATTTTGGCAGGAGATTTCAATCAGGTCTTAGATGGGATATTGGACAAAAGTAGACACTTAATCGCCTCAACACCACAGGATAGAGCCGCCATTCACATACTAATGGGAGACATTGGTTTGATTGATGTTTGGCGCTTGGTCAATCCTAGAAATCAAGAATACACTTTCTTCTCCCACTGCCACAAATCTTTTTCAAGAATAGACTTTTTCTTGATCTCCCAGAGTCTAATTAATGCTATCATTGATAGTACCATTAATGCTATCTCCCTATCGGACCATGCACCTGTTGAGCTCTCTATAAATATACATTCTGACAGGCCTAGGCGAGGCAGGTGGAAAATGAACACATCCCTATTACAGAGCGAGGTGGTCTCTAAAGAATTTGCAGAGGACCTATCCTCATTTTTTTTAATTAATATGGGCAGCACAGATAGCATAGCTATGGTTTGGGAGACCTCTAAAGCATATATTAGAGGTAAAATGATAGCCAAATCCTCGAAAAGGAAGAAAGAGCAAAATGATAATATTAAAAAGTTGGAAGCAGAACTAACTAGTATGGAAAAAGAGTTGGCCAGACATTATTCTGAAAGCTTATTTCAAAAAATTTGTAAATGTAAATTTCAAATTCATGACATTTTCAATAAAAAAGCAGAATATGCTATGTTTAGACTTAAAACAAGATTCTATGAGTCAGGGGAAAAGACTGGCAGACTTTTGGCCAGACAATTGATGGAACAGAACTCTGCCCATATAATTCCAGCAGTAAGAGCGGGTGGGTCTCTTATAACATCCTCTAAAGGTATTAATGATGTCTTTAGAGACTTCTACGAAAACCTATATAGATCTTCTGGGATTTTGAATGAGTCATCAGCCAGAGATTTTTTCACAAGCATAAATCTTCGTGCTTTATCTTCTGATCAGGTAGCTCTTCTTGATGCGTCAGTAACTCAAGAAGAGGTTAAAACTGCCATTTTATCAATGAATACAGGAAAATCACCAGGATCTGATGGTCTTCCCGTGGAGTACTACAAAGAATATATTGATATAATCACTCCGATATTGACAGCTGTGTTTGAGGAAGCGTTTCGAACTGGTTCACTTCCACCATCTTTCAATGAAGCACTAATCTCTTTGATACCTAAAAAGGGGAGAGATCATACAGATCCTGCAAACTTTAGACCAATCAGCCTCATTAATGTAGACAGTAAGATATTGGCTAAGGTACTGGCCCTAAGACTTGAAACTGTTCTACCGCACATTATTCATATAGATCAAGTAGGTTTCATAAAAGGTAGGTCTTCCACTGATAATTTGAGAAGGCTTATGCACTTAATATGGCTGAATGGTTCTAGCACAATGCCGGTGGCAGCTATCTCGCTTGACGCTGAAAAGGCCTTTGACAGGGTCGAGTGGGGTTTCTTACACTCGGCCCTGTTGAGGTTTGGCTTTGGACCTAGTTTTGAAAAATGGATTAAAATAATATACAGTAAACCTAAGGCATCAGTTTTAACAAAAGGTCTTATCTCATCCCTTTTTGATCTCTCTAGGGGAACACGACAGGGGTGCTCCCTGTCGCCCCTTTTGTTTACAATTGCGCTGGAGCCTCTTGCAGTGGCTATAAGAGCAAATCCTGCCATTAAGGGAGTAGATGGTGGAGGGGAGGAACACAAATTAACGTTATACGCGGACGATATTCTTTTCCTCACTAGTGATCCTCACAGTTCTCTACCTGCACTAATGAATACAATTGATAAATATTCTAAATTATCTGGTTATCAAATTAACTGGACCAAATCAGAGGCGATGCCCATATCTAAATATTGTCACCCACACGTGTTAACGCAGTATAATTTTAGATGGGTTCCGAAAGGCATGATTTATTTAGGAATCAAACTGACTTCTGACTTAGGCGAGATGTCTGCACTGATCTTTGAGCCTCTCCTCCAAAATATTACAACAAACCTGGGAAAATGGGGGAAGTTGAACTTGAGTCTCTGGGGGAGGATAAATGTTGTTAAAATGGTAATAACGCCACAATTTAACTATATATCAATGATGTTGCCACTTACTAAGCCTGATCGCATTTTTAAACAATACGAATCTGTAATCAGAGACTTTCTATGGGCAGGAAGGAAACCCAGATTTAAATGGAGTAAAATGTGTACACCCAAGGTGAAGGAAGGGCTGGGTCTTCCGGATGTTAGGCTGTATAGCTTGTCATTTGAGATGGCTAAGATAATCAACCACTGGAGGCGAGGGGAGTCTGGATTAGCGTGGGCTAACATAGAGACAAATCTGGCAGCACAATTCTTGCCAATACATATCCTATCTCAGTGTTTTCAAAACAAAGGGAATGATGTAAACCCAGTCATTAAACATTCTCAAGAGGTTTGGGCGAAGGTTCACAAATTGCACAAGATTTCTCACTACAAACAATTGTATGCTTCACTCTGGCTCAACCCAGAGGTGAAGATTGGGAAGCAAAAGGTTTTTTGGAAGAGATGGCTGGACAAGGGCATACGTACGGTAAAAGATCTTTATAAAGACGGAACATTCATGTCATTTACCGAACTCGCTCGACAGTTCCAGTTGCAGGAAAAAGGTGATTTTTGGAAATATTTGCAAATCAGACATTGCATATTTAAAAATTTTCAGTCACAGAGACTAGCCAACCCAATTATTGCCTATCTAAATAACCTGTCTAACCATAAGGCATCAACATTTTATAAAAACTCGGTTCATTTGATTAGTAGCAGCTGTCATAATTTAAGAATAATCTGGCAGAAAGACCTTAACTCTGAAATTAGTGAGGATAGATGGAGTCAAATCATAGC
Source organism: Scarus forsteni (assembly GCA_036419115.1). Classification (NCBI taxonomy): domain Eukaryota; kingdom Metazoa; phylum Chordata; class Actinopteri; order Labriformes; family Labridae; genus Scarus; species Scarus forsteni. The sequence goes on from JAZDUH010000386.1 coordinate 514,386, forward strand.
CCAAAGTGGCAAGTTTGTCAAAGACGCTAGAGGGAAATTTATCCAATATAAGATTCTGCACCGGTATTATTGGACACCCTGTAGGCTCTTTAAAGTAGGGCTTACAACTAGTAGTTCACGTTGGAAGTGTAAAAAAGAAATGGGAACCTTTTTGCATCTCATCTGGGAATGCTCCATGGTTGAGCCTTTCTGGCACAATGTACTGAAATATTTGGAGGCATGGGTGGGAGCAGCCTTACCGTTATCACCGCATTTGTGTCTTTTGGGGGATATATCAGAAATCCCAACCCTAACAAAAAATATACTTTCTGTTCTGATTGTGGGGCTGACTTCAGCCGCCAGAATCATACTAAGGCACTGGAAATCACCTACATGTCCAACACTCCAGGAGTGGAAAATTTTAATGAGTGAGACCACATCCTATGAGGTTATGTTAGTGAGGATAAGGGGTAAAGGTCATGTGGAACTGGGGGCTTGGGATGGTTTCATGGAACATCTCACTTCTAACTAGAGCCGTGATGGTGAGGCCTACTCGATGAAATGTCTTCCTCATTTTCTCTTTTTAATATTCTTATCATTTTTACTACCGGATTATTTTTTATCTGTACAGTATATTTGTATATATATATATGTTTATATATACTATTATATTATATTATATTATATTATTTGTTTTTTGTTTTCTACTTCTCTGCTGTTAAACTTCTTTTGACAGGATCTACCTAAATTTTAGAAAATGTACCCTTTTGATGGAGGCCCTCCTGGTTTTTCTTTCTGCATTTTGTACGATGTACCACTCTGAGCTGCTACAGCATGTGCTTAAATTTTTTTATTTTTTTATTTTACCTTTATTTAACCAGGTTGGTCCCATTGAGATTAAAAACCTCTTTTTCAAGGGAGACCTGGCCAAGACAGGCAGCAGCAAAAACACAAAGTTGCATACAGGTAAAAAAAGGACGAAACAAGTTACAAGCACATCATTTTGGAATAAAAACAGAGACATCTATGAGCCATATCACAGCCCAGCTAAAAACATCGGCATTGCATAGAATCTGCTTCCATGTCTTTCATTTTCGATTTGAAAACATTTAAGGGCACCAGCTCCTTGAGCTTCAGTTCATTTTGCAAAGCATTCCAGTCTGATGGTGCAGAGTACCCAAAAGCCCTTTTCCCAATTTCTATTCGTGCGTTTGGGACAGAGAGCATGATATGGTCCTGTGAACGCAAGGAATACTGTCCGGTAGTTCTTTGCAAAATAAAAACACATAAATAGGGGGGAAGCAGACCAAGAATTGCCTTATAAATGAAAGTGTACCAGTGTATTGCCCTACGGGTCACCAAAGCGGGCCATCCAACACGAGTGTATAACTCACAGTGATGAGTCAGAGGTTTAGAGTTGGTAATGAACCTCAAAGATGCATGGTAGGCAGTATCTACCATATGAAGACACTGTGCAAAGGCATGCATGTACAAAATATCCCCATAATCTAAAACAGGTAAAAAAGTTGCAGCAACAAGTCGCTTTTTTACATTAAAAGAAAAACACAACTTGTTTCTAAAATAAAAACCTAGTTTCAGTCTCAACTTTTTGACAAGATACAGTACATATGATTTAAAATTAAGGGAGTCATCAATCAGTATACCCAAGTATTTATAGCAGTGTACAACATCAATCTGCTTTCCATCAACAGTAGAAATTGCAGGAACAACTTGTGACCCAGTCTTTGATCTGGTTAAAAGCATTAACTTGGTCTTATCAGGGTTTAACACAAGTTTCAATTCATAAAGTGCATTTTGAAGGACCACAAAAGCATTTTGCAAACGCTCAGTAGCTTGTGCAAGAGATGCAGCACAGCAGTACACGATGGTGTCGTCAGCATAAAAATGCAATGTCGCATCTGACACATTTCGTCCAAGATCATTCACATAAATGGTAAATAAAAGTGGCCCTAATACAGAGCCCTGCGGCACACCCTTGTAGACAGATACGAAATCTGAGCATACACCATCATGTCTTGTACACTGTGACCGACTGCTTAGATAGTTAGAAAACCAAGCAATAGCTTCTTCTGAGAGTCCTGAGCTCAGAAGTCTAACTTTTAGTACATCATGGTCAACTGTGTCGAAAGCTTTTGACAAGTCAATAAAAAGAGCAGCACAATGCTGCTTTTTGTCAAGTGCGACAGAAAGGTCGTTAACCACTTTCAGCGCAGCAGTGACAGTGCTATGCCTCTTCCTGAAACCTGACTGATAAGTTGATAAAATATTATTAGTATATAAAAACTCCTTTAGCTGTTTACTCACCAAGGACTCAAGGATTTTAACCAGTGCTGACAAATGGGATATAGGCCTATAGTTGTTCAAGTCACTGGGGTCACCCCCTTTCAATAAAGGGATGACAAAGGCAGACTTCCAAATCCTCGGAATCTCCTTAGTAACCACTGTAAGGTTAAAGAGATACGTGAGTGGCTCAGCTATGAAATCAGCTGCCAGCTTCAAGAAATAAGGATCCAACAAGTCTGGTCCTGATGGTTTTCTATGATCCAGATTTTTCAAGGCATTTTGAACATCCTGCACCGAAAAGGGCACAAAATTAAAAGACTGGCCAGGATGCACATCACTAACGCAAACTGGTAGATCGGTACTGGGTGTCTGAGTAGAATCAAATAGGGATCCAGAGGAGACAAAATGCTTATTAAAACAATTCATTATCTCCATTTTGTCATAAATAGCAACAGAATCATTCATTACAAAAGGAGGTAAAGCTGCAGAGTTGTTGGTAACAGGAAGAGATTTTATAACTTTCCAAAATTTCCTTGGGTCATTTAAATTTTTTGTAGTGACAGATAAGTAATATTCAGACTTGGCTTTCTTAATGAAAGAGGAGCATTTATTTCTTAGTCTTCTAAAAGCAACCCAGTCAGCAGTAGAACCTGTAGCCCTTGCTTTAGCCCAGGCCAGGTTTCTTGCATGAATGGTTTCATCAAGTTCATGAGAAAACCAGGGGTTATCACGTCCTTTAACTCTGTATCTTCTGAAAGGTGCATGCCGATTTAAAATTTGTATAAAACCATCATTAAAAAAAGTCCAAGTTGTCTCAACATCAGGGATCTGTTCTATTCTACTCCAGTTAAAATGAAACAAATCATGATTAAATCCCTGTACATTAAAATGCTTGAGATCCCTCTTTAAGACCACTCTGGGTTTCAATTTAGGTATTTTTGTGTTACGTGTTGCCGCAACTACACAGTGGTCACTCAGATCATTACAGAAAACCCCTACAGCTGGAAATTTATGAGGAACATTTGTTAAAATCAGATCAATGAGGGTCGATCTCTCAGGGTTTTTAAGATTTGGGCGTGTAGGTGAATCAATTAACTGGACCAGGTTGACAGAGTCACAAAAAGCTTTAAAATCATCAGAAACTGGCTTTAGCCAGTCCCAGTTCAAGTCACCTAATATAACGATAGCTGCATCAAAGACTGCAACGCATCCATGACAGCAGATGGGGGTCTGTAACAACCAACAACCGTCAAACTGGAATCATTGGACATTTCTAACCTTACTGCCAGAAATTCCAGTTGTTTGGAAATTGATTGTTACAAAATTAACCTGGCACAAAATTTTGATTTGATATATATGGCAACACCACCACCTTTTTTTGGTCTGTCGGCACGATAAACATCATATCCATTGATGGAAATATCTTGTCAGTAATGGATTTGGTTAACCATGTTTCAGATATTACAACAATGTCAGCATCCGTTGATTTCACCCAAATTCTAACCGAGTCCATTTTTAAAAGCAAGCTGCGCACATTGAGATGGATCATTTTCAGACCGGACAGTGATTTAAAATCCGAAGGCGTCTGAACACACTGCTGCTCAGGGCCCGGGTTTGGTTGCACGTTTCCAGACATAAGCAGCAATAGAACAATCAGCAGCCTCCTTCTAACAATATTACATAAGGAGCCTTTCAACATCTCACGCTTAATGTCCGACTGTGTACTCTCATGGAGCGCAAAAAAGTCATTTAAAACCAAAAGGCTTTGAAGGCAGGACACGTCTCTGGGGAGTTCACAAGTTAAGTTTATGTCCTGTGCCAACGGAGGTTGAACGCACTGAGAAACAGCCAAAGAGCAAGTGCTACCATGCGCAAACTCCTGTGGGCAAAACACATTGTAACTTGCTTGTAAGTCCCAGAAGGTCAGCGCGAGAAACAGAGTGGCAAGAAATCCCACTGTCCAGAGAGAGCGGGTGTGGATGCGCGTATACCGAGCCATCGCGCGTACTACGGGCTGCCGGCCTATCTGCTCACTCAGGAGAAATGGAACAGATGAGCAGAGGCCCGATGGTAGGGCTGCACCGGCAGGTGAGAGCCAGAGGCCAGGTAGCTTCCGCGATCTGGTAGCGCTTGAGAGGAGAGCTGGCCGTTGAAGAGGGGTGGAGACCTGACCAAGGCCAGGTGGAGAGCCAAGGCAGGTGAAGCCTGCGCGCAGGAGGTTCCACCAAGAAGCAGGATCAGAAGCAGGATCAGTATCCGAGGCTCAGAAAATTTTACATCCCAATAAGATCGTCCACAGACATAGTCCTGGAGTCATGCGAAGATTAAAAAACGTACAATAAAAGCTTACCTTAAATTTAATAAAAAAGTTAAAAGAAGATTTTTAGTTATTAGTAAACGACTGACAACATTTAACACTGACGTGGACCAACATGTTGCGCTGCTGCCATCTTGGATTTACCAAGCATGAAGTGTCTTCTAAAATAAATAAAGATTTGAATTACAAAAAAAAAAAGGCCAAAAATACACTATGGGCAAGTTGACTACCCCTTTATCCCATATTGGCTGTTTAAAAGCCACAAACTTTAGCTCCTATAAAAAAATATTACATCATATTTCTTGTACTTTTTTCTCCAAGGCTCTTCATCAGCTCAGTCCTACTTTTTTGCTTTTATTTATGGATTTTAAACCTTTTATGCCAGTTTTGTACATAGGCGATTTCACAGCAGTATCATAGCTGCATTGACAAAATGTGGTTATAATGACAGTAAAAAGGGAGTTACTTTCAAATATGACTGTGCAGTAATGCAGTCATGCCCCAAAACCGATATTTTTACTCTTCTTAAATGAATGAATGAATAAATGAAGTAATGCTTATTTCGAATTTAAATGGAAAAAACATACATATGTATACATCTATACAAATCCAACAAAATAAATAATGGTAAGCAAATGCAAATATTACAGCATTTTTTTTCTACTATCATTAATCTTTGCAAAGAAGAATTAAGGATAGTAGAAAACATTGACATATTTAAGAGTGCGATAGCACATAAACAATATCCAGCTTCTGATAATGTTCATATTGAAACCTGTCATTTTGTGTGTTTAAAACCAGACTCAACTCCCCAGACACTCCCTTTGATCTTTGTACTTTTTATCTTATTTGTTCTATTTGTAAGGTGACCGTAAGTGCCACGAAAGGCACCCTGAAAAATTTATTATTGTTATTATTATTATTATTATTATTATTATTATTATTATTATTATTATTATTATTATTGTCATTATTATTATTATTATTATTATTATTATTGTGAAGAATAATTTGACCTTTGTACACATTTTATGTATTCAACCTTTGTACACAATTTATGTAACCTTTTTCATGTATTTGTAATACATGTACTTGAATATTTCTTTATAATCTCATTGTAATCATATTTGATAATCATTGTTTAGCTTTTGCATTCTTCTGACACAAACACAAATCCACACATTACATATTACATATGTGACCTCTGTGGAGGCCCTTTCTTATCAACATTGTGATCGGGCTGAGAACATCTTCCACAGACCGGCTCAAGCCGGCACATTCCGGAGAGGACCCTGCGTGGATGTCACTCCATACACACACCTTATCACTCTTATAAAAGAGAGAAAACATTGTATTTCTTCAGTTTCAACATTCAGCCTCTGACTGTATTGTTGTGCTCACGCGCTGTGAAGTAAATTCCATCTGATTGCACCCAGCTGACTCTTCGTCATCTTTTATTTTGAGTTATGTCAGGTGTTGGTACGAACCGTGAAAGTTACGCTGAGCTCTTAGAACTGTGAAGGGACAAAATCCTGACAATTATTATCATTATTATTATTATTATAATTATTCTTATTCTTCTTCTTATTATTATAACCACTTGCCATAAACTTTTTATTTTTTATTCTTCTTATATTATTTTTGTTCTTATTTTATTCTTATTTTTAATGACCTTTTTCTCATTTGTTCAGTTTCAGTTTTCAATTTCTTTTCTGATGCTTCTCTTGTATCCTGCTGCTGCTGTAATTTTGGAATTTCCCCAACTAATAAAGGTTTATCTTATCTTTTCTGTTATTATTAGGTTAAATACCCCTGTTTGGCACCTGCTTCAAATGCCTCCATGGCCCTGAAAGCAGTGTTGTAATATAATAATTCATATATGACAGAGAACCCTGAGGAATAATGCTGAGCTATCTGGCAGGTGAAATAATTACTCATGATCTAATAACCACAGACAGTCTGGCTCCAGGCTATGGCTGCCACATGTGGCAATTTAATTGTTTCTCTTATCAAGGAACTAACTTTGAAGCAACGTTGTAAAAAACAAACAAACAAACAGTAAATGCACTGGCAGCAAAGTTTCCAAATGGATACTGTAAAATAACAGTCAAACACCATAAACATGTAAAATAACTGTAATAATACAGGACTAGATTTTACAGTCAAAATTAATTATAATATGCTCCATGGATAATAAATGCCACTTTACTGTAAAATAACATAAATATTCAGTCAAAACACATTGAAATCAGATTCCTTTCAGGTTAGGCTCTCTAATTTCATGATATGAATTTTTTATTTTAGGAAACAGCCAAATCTACCTACAGTAATTTCATGTTAAAGTACAAATTTTTTCGTGTACAATAATAAAGTTAAAACGATAAAAACAAACTACAATCATAAATTTAAATATAAATGTCTGCAAATTCACAGTATTATCATGCAATTTTTACGAGAATTGCTAGGTTAAAAAACAGCCACTGGACAGTGGAAAATCAAGCCAAGTACATTTTAAGTACATCAGAAATAGATAAATTTAAAGCCAATCAATGTAAATTAAGAATATAATGTAAAAAAAAAAGTTCAAATACAATAACCAGGATAATCTTACTGTAATCAGTCTATTATCTTGAAAATCATTGTTTGAAATAAATAAATAAATAAACAAATAAATAAATAAATAAATGAAACTATAGAGATCAAAGAAAATTTTTACATATGATACCTGTTTCACTTTTGAACACCATGGAGTAAATGATATGATATACATGATATGTAATATAAATAAACTGGATTGGAACCTGATTGGACAGACACTAATCTCAGCCTTTTTGTCATTCTTCAGACTTGTCGACAACTGGCCAATTATTGGTTTATTCAGCAGGGTAGTCATCATGGGCGGGACAAATCAAACTGGAATAGGTACAAACATTAAAATGTGAATCTAGCTAAGAATATGATTGCATGAATTGAATGAAGCAAATAATCAAACTATATATATATATATGTTCATGTAGATCCATGTGTGAAAGAATCTCTGTGAATGAATGCATTGAGCGGTCAGGGTGGGTTGGTGAAAGGGGGAAAAGGAAAAAATGTGATGGTATATTTAGACATAATCTGCACTGTACACCCATTCTTCAATAAAAGTGTTTTTGGGAAGTAAAATTTGCATCTTTTCCTGAGTCCTACAACACATGTATGAAGAAGAAAAACTATTCACAAACAACAATGGAAAGTGGACGCACAAAGACGCAGGAGTTTCTTTACAGGACAACAGATCAGTTCGGACAACAAATCTGTTCGGATAGTATTGTCTGGATAACAAAGTGAGCACGGTAAGCAGCACACATGTTAATTGGTAGACGGCCAAAGCTGTTATTGTTCCTAATATGAGTGTGCAGCCTTCAACGTGAAAGAGTACTGCGCATGCAGTGATGTCAGTGTTTCAACCTGAAACGCTCTGATTCAGGTTTACATGGCACTGCATGGAAGAGCATATTGAAAACTTTTTTTGTTTTCCAGATGCACTGTTCTCAGTAGTTCTAGATGCACTATCTTTAAATTAAACTGTCTTTATCTTTAAAAGATTTTTTTCAAAGTTCTCAATAAAAACTTGTAAAAAAAAATGTGGAGCCCATTTCTCCTTATTCACAACATGAGCTATTACAGAGAATGAGGGTGAGGGAGGGAGAGAGAGAGTGAGAGAGAAAGAGAGCAGATTAATAACCAAAAGAAGGAAACTGACTTTTAAGCTGTCTTCAAACAGTAATGTTCAGCATATTTCTTTTTGTCAGTAAAATACTAATTTCCTCTAAAATACCATGAAATCACATTTACAATGCATACTGACCTACAATTTTATTGAAATAAACTAAAGATTTCTGAAATTCGATGTACATTTTTTCATTAATAGGAAAGATATGTATAAAATGGCATCACATTTTATGTAAAAATACATTTTATTATGATAGAAACATGTTAAATGATTAAAAAACATAATACTGATGTAATATGTTATGGTCAATTTCTTGTTATTCAAAAGGCTAATCTTTTACTTAATGCTAGTATCCGTTAATTTACAGGTATAATATTGTTTTATGGAAAATGGTAATAAATCTGTAAAAAAATACAAAAATTGTATGAAAAATTACAGTTAAAGATGCACAAAACAATTAGTTGTCATAAAAAACAATATTAATGTAAACTAACATTATGGTTAACTAACTCTAATTCACAACATGAAACCTAGAATTACTGAAAATTACTGTTAATCTAGCATTTCGTTGTTTTACTGGAAAACAGGAAAAATCTGTTAAAAATACAGAACATCACCTATAAAATTACATTTTTTTACAGTGAGTATTATAAGGTATGCATTAATAAAGCCTGGTTCATGCTGCTATTTCAATCCCTAATATTTATGCCATGTGATGCTTCACCTCGACTGTGAATGTCACAAAGGAAAATTGTGGTGATCTGTCTACAAATGTAGTAGACAGTGGAAGGGGGTCTGACACGAGATCAACAGTTCACAATATCTTCTGTGGTTTTGTTTCATTTTTATGTGTTGACTGTTGAATGTTTTACTAAATGTGTTTTTTTCTTTATTTTACCGGGATTTTTTTTGCTGTTTTGTCTTTGCCACATTTAATGCATAAATGAATGGATTTATTTCAAATGTGTAAGAAACTACTAGTAACCAAAAATTCCAAATTACTTATTCCCATTCCTTTTCCATCAATAGTTGATGGGTTATTAAATAATTAGATGCCTGAACTTGCTAACTGAAGTTAATTCATTCTGACTTACTTCCTGTTTAAATATAGCTTGACGCACTAGATAGACCATCCAATATATTTCATCAGTGGCAAAAAGCCCATTGAAGGTGTGGGAGGTCAGAATCTTTCAGCATGTGATTGTTTGATCTTTTCCTCAATCTACATTAATTACAGGTGAATCAGATAATGTTGTAGGTGGGTGCTACGGAGCTTGAGTCACTTTTTGAAGTGGATCCTCGCAACACAGACTGAAGCAGTTAGCTTCGATGCAAATCTTTGTACAAGCAGTCACTTCCACTTTGGGTCGCTCACAATCATTGTAGATTGGAGTTTAGAAAGATAAATCAGCCTGATTACAAAAAATGAATCAGGCTGATCCAGCTGCTGTGAAAGGTTAAGGAAGTCTATAAAGAGATACAGCCAACATTTTTGTTGTTTTTGTGTCTTGCCTCAATATCGAATATGTGACAAGCAGATGGACACCATTCTTAAGACTGTGCTTGCAGTACAAAAAAGAGATGGGCAGAGCTTTCCCACCGCTAATTAGCTTAACTCCGACACTGGGAGTCAATGGGTACCATTAGCCTGGCTCTACCTACAGTCAGATAAACTCTGCAGAAACTCTAAATGGTCTTGTGTGGTCTTAACTTTTCTTTTAAACCACGTTGTGCTACATTATCTATTTTTAGACTAAGATTAGCACTTCAATTTTCAAAATAAATGCATACAAAACTTAATTTCAGGGTGCATGCGCGAACCACCACAGATGTGCTTGTAAGTAGCTAAACAAAACAAAGCCTCTGTGAAGGAGTAGAAGAAGATAATAGGAGGATAGTCGAAGATAACATGACGTGGAAAAAAAAAACAAGTCACACTTTCATTCCTGTGTCTTGTGTCAATGTCTCTCTATGTCTCTTTTTATATCGACTCATTTTTTGCACTCTGCTGGAGATCCTCATCGAGATGCTTCAAAAGCTTCACTAACAGAAACCCAAAACCTTTTTTTCTTTTTGAGTGGAAACTAACATTAAATCAAAATGGCTCTTGTGCTGTGAGAAACTGGACTAAATCCTTAAATCTGAATAATTCTGACTGTAAAAACAATCAGTTTCTGTGATCCTGATATTCAGCTTTGTTAATAATAATCCTATTGCTCTCTTGCAGAATTACTTGTGTGCTATTTCTTATTCTGAATTTCACTTGTTTGACTCTACATTTTTAAAACAGGTTTATTTTGTTTTATTTGTTGCTGTATTTTTATGATTTGGCTTTCATCTGACATGTTATTCATCTGTTGTTGTATGTACGTATGTCTTGTAATTTTCTTTTTCTCATTAGGCTTTTTCTACATTGTTTCATTTGTCACAATTTCAAGATACCAAACATGACAGCAACCGTCTTTTAAAATTATAGGTTCACCTTTTGAAATATCATTAGTCATGTACTTGGGTACCTAAAGGTGACTGTTATCCACTGTTTGTGTCTTAAGGGTTGTTTTTACAGGACTGTCTTACATTTAAAGCAGGTGTTGGCCCTACAACATTTTTACAGTGTTTTAATCTGTTAAGATAACATCATATCTGAACAGATGATCATGGCTTATTTCCAAAGCGGAGATTTCTTATTTAATATCTTTAGTGTGTTTAGAGTTATGCTTTTTAACTTTGTAGGCACTTTTACATTTGAATAATAGTCTATTTTTAAGGTAAGTTGTTATTAATAGGCCCATTTTAAGTAGTTTACATTGTTTGACACTGTGAAAAAAATATATATATATATATTCTTAAAATGTATAATTGTACTGCAGTCTTTTTTGTAGCAAGTAGTATTGTACCAAAATAATAACATTTTCTGTCCATGTTCACAGGTCCAACACTGTCAGAATTACAACAGAGAGCTATCATACAGTTCAGCTGAATTGATGATTCCATTGCTGATACTTGAGAAAGGTCAGTTGATGTTGTAGATATCTCACAAGAGTCAAGAAAACCCGCTAATTTCAGTGACTGTGCAGCCTCTTTTGTGGCACAGATGTATGCATCATCAAATGTGACCCTAACAGATGTGATACAGAGTGTAAACTGTACCAGGAAGTTACTTGAAAGAACTGTGGACAGTTTGCAACAGTCAACTGCCTGTTTGTTGAGTAGGTTGGATGATCTCAAGTTTGGGAGCTTTGCTGGCTACTTACATGCTGTTGCTGTTATATGTTATATACAAGAACAGATATAGACATTGTATTATTGGCTACATTTTCTGTGTTTGCCTCTGCATGATTCAGGTTATGATGCCACTGAGTTATATTGTGAAGTTGGTATTTTATGCTCAGTTCTGTTTAATTCATTTAAGCCATGTGTTCTAACTGTCCATATTTTTTATCTGAACAGATAAGGTCATTTGAATCTCACCGTTCGGTAGGTTTGAAGCTCTCACGAATTTAATCTATAAGTTTCCAATACATTCAGTAAGTGTTGTCTTTTGACCGATGGTACCAAGGTAATTGTAGCCTTAGCTTTTTAATGATTTTCTTTTTTTTTTTAATGTATTTTGTTTAATTGAATTGATTGTCTGCACGTGAATTAAGTAAATTACAATGCAATTTAATTAATACATTTTGCTGCTTTATTTCTTTTCAATCATAAAATTTTAATAACATACCATTTTTATCAAAATATCATTTTTGCATAAAAAACACATCTTTATGTCATAATAACACTTGGGTAGATTATTCGACACAAAAGATGTGTTACAGGAGTACACACATTGGATTTGTAAATTCCAACACAACATGTGTTGTCCCTGAGCTGATGCAGCACATGTGTTCACATTTAACACGTGTTAATTTTAACACATCTGCTCTGAGAGTGAAGATTTGTTTGAGTTGAATGCTTAATTTGGTTTGATTTGGAAAATAAGGACTTTTTTTAAAACTCTGCCATGGTGCTGTCTCCCTCTTTTGTTGTGACCACTTAAGTCAGGTCATGACACGAGTTTTAAATTTTAGTACCGTGATGACACTTCTGGAAGGCAATGGCGGTGACAGTTTCTGAAAAATGGATTTTGATATCAGGCACCACAAAAGGAGCCATTTTAGATTCTTCTTTCATTCATTTATTTTTTGGAATGTGGTTTGCTTTCTTGTGTGTTTCTCTGCTGTCTTAGTATTTTGAGCTGATAATGATTGATGAAAATAATGATGCATGATTATTTCAGAATGATGAGTGTGTGCCTTGGAGTTTCAGAGTCCAGCTCTGCTCCACTGCTGTATGGGGTTCCGCAGGGGTCGATTTTGGGGGCCCTGCTGTTTTTGTTGTATTTACTGCCTCTGGGCTCCATTTTGAGAAAGCATGGCATCTCTTTCCATTGCTACGCTGACGATAGTCAGATCTATGTGCCACTGAAGAAGGATGGTGCTTTCTCCCTAACACCACTTCTTGCATGTCTTGAAGACATCAAAGCCTGGATGGCTTTGAACTTCTTACACTTTAACGAGAAAAAAACAGAAGTGATGGTGTTTGGTCCCAGTGGCCCTTGTGAATCCCCTCCTTTAGACATGGGTCCTTTAGCTATTTATTTTAAGACAACAGTCTCAAACGTGGGTTTTAAGATGGACAGTGATTTTAAATTGGAAAAGCAAATTAGCACGGTTGTAAAGTCCAGCTTTTACCATATCAGGCAGCTGGCAAAAGTAAAACCCTTTCTTGCACAACAGCACTTTCATACAGTAATCCATGCCTTTATTACATCCCGGCTGGATTACCGTAATGCACTTTATTTTGGTGTTAGCCAGTCCTCCCTCTTACGTCTCCAGTTGGTGCAAAATGCTGCTGCTCGCCTCTTAACTGGAGCACGTAAGAGGGAGTACATTACTCCCATCCTGGCCTCCCTGCACTGGCTGCCTGTGCATTTTAGAGTTCATTTTAAGATTCTTTTATTTGTTTTTAAATCTTTAAATGGTCTGGCCCCATCTTACCTCTCTGAGCTTCTTCACCCCTACACTCCTGCTTGATGCCTCAGGTCAGCTGATCAGCTGCTCCTGGAGGTACCGAGGTCCAAACAGAAGCTCAGGGGGGACAGAGCTTTTTCTGTGGCGGCCCCCAAATTGTGGAACGAGCTTCCAGTCCATATCAGACAAAGCTCCTCACTGTCCATTTTTAAAACTCGTCTTAAAACTCATTTTTATTCCTTGGCTTTTGACCCTGCTTGAGACTCGGCTCCTGTTTTGGTGTTTTATGTTTTTTTTTTTTTTTTTTTTTTTTTTATGTATATTTTTGGGCATTTTGTGCCTTTATTGATAGGAGAGAGACAGTGGATAGGCTTGTGAAAGGGGGTGAGAGAGTAGGGCAGGGGTGTCAAACTGATCCAGTAAAGGGCCACTGTGGCTGCAGGTTTTCTTTCCAACCAAGCAAAAACACACCTGACGCAAATTATTCAATCAACTGGATTGTCTTTACATGGTTGATTTGTTGGATCAGGTGTGTTCTTGCTTGGTTGGAATGAAAACCTGCTGCCATAGTGGCCCTTTACTGGATCAGTTTGACACCTGTGGAGTAGGGGAAGACACTCTGCAAACTGGTCACAGGCGGGATTCGAACCTGGACCGGCAGAAGCATGTACATGGGGTGCCTGGTTGCTAACCACTCCGCCAAACCAGCACCCCTGGTGTTTTATGGTTTTATGGTTTTATGGTCTGCTTTTATTTATTGTTTCTACTGTTTTTAAATGAGTTTTTAAAAACATTGAAACAATTGTTTTAGTATTTATATCTGCTTTATATTATCCATTGTTTTTAATTAATTTTTGTCTGTTTTGTTTTGTCTATTTGTGTACAGCACTTTGTTTCAACTGTGGTTGTTTTTAAAGTGCTTTATAAATAAAGAGTTGAGTTGAGTATTTCACTGCAGTCTTTGTTTTGTTCGTGCATGTTTTACTTGATGGTCCCCAGAAAGGAACAGAATATATTTTGAAACATAAAAAAAAACCTGTAAATGCAATGAAATCATTTTCTTCATTGCTTCTATTTTTATTATATTGTAATCCCCACACTGTCTCACCTCAAGGCTATTTTTTATGTTCAATTTTATTCATTAAATTAAATTTTGGTATTATGTATTTATTCTTAACAAACAACTTTAGGATGAGAAGAGATTTAAACAGATCAAAAAAGAGAAAAAAAATATTGATGCATTATGGTTTTGAGACCATTTTGTTTAGTTTTGCGTGTACATTTTTGCTCGAGGGTCCCAGGATGGTGCAGAATTTAAAATCTGACCACATAGAAAATACGAATGCAAAAAACAAATATTTTTAATAAAATGAGTGGTAACATGCATTTAAACTGATATTTCAAGGATTAAAATAATGATTCGGTTAAAAAGGCGTCGGATAAAAGAACACCCCTAGAAAAAATGAGTCAGAGAGGGAGCTATCGCGTGGAGCTAAGAAGCCACATTCAAAACGAACTTACAGGAAATTAATGAGAAAGAAACACCTCATAGAAAAATAAAAGGGACAGGAGGAAGGTGCAGATGTAGCTTTGGCTTCCTTAACCCTTGTCCATCCCTAGGGGTGAAGTTGATCTTCTTGAACACACATTTGTGGATAACTTTGGATGTGTTGATGCAAATGGCATCACATTTGGTTGTGTATTTCCTATAGCTTTTTGATATTTCATTCAGTAATTGTTATTTTTTCAAGTGTTTAATACACTTTAAAAATAAAAAAGCCCCACGGAAGTCCCTGAGGCATTTTATTGCATTGACTCCCATTCAAACCACAGTTTTTAAACACACTGCAATTGCAGTATGATATTTTATTATTAATTTTATTTTCATTCCTTGGTGTTGAAAACCCTTCAAAATATATATCCTTCTGTTCAACACAAAATAGTGTTATTTTCTCAGATATTGTTATCAAAGACTGAGAGCTCATGACAGCATATTTCCCTTATTGTATAAAATCATACAGTGAAAAGCCAATTCAATAAAGATTTACAATTACTTTGATTTGGTTGTGTTCTAGGGATGTCATAGTGTGATGTGCATGTGTATGTTGACCAAATTTTGTGTATATTTGTGAATATGGGAGGAGCCAAAATGCTGCCATCAAATTATGGTCATTTCAATGTAAAATTATAAAATTGTTTTTTCAGTGTTTGCAATATAGTTTAAGCTTATACAGGTATGTGTGTGCATGGGTATTTTTTTGTGTGTGGGGATGTGTTAGTGTGTGTATGTGTGCGTGTGTGGGGATGTTGGGACCCTTCGTCAATCCATCTGTCAATCCATCTGTCAATCTATCAACCAACCAACCAACCAACCAATCAATCAATCAATCAGTCTTTATCTTTATAGCACCAGTTCATAACAAGTGTCACAAAACACTGTACAATCGACCATGCTGAAGAAAAACTCTTCGTTTTATGGATGCACATATATGCACCTGTATAAATACAAAATACACATATTCTCATATTTCCAAAATCCAACATGAATCCTTCATGAGCAGCACTGGGCCAGCCAAACTACAGGAAGTGTTTCTTTAGAGAGCTTACAGTAACAGTAGCAGGAACAAACCTGTTTAACACCTGGAGATCTTGAGCAGATCCACTCTCATGTTGAGCATCCATGTTTGGTATGTTATTGTTAAAAGGGAGGTGAGCAGAAACAAGTGGACAAAAGTAAGAATTGAAGGTTCTGACAGATCCATGGGCCAATCATAGACCTGTCCTTGTCATTTTTGACTCTGATGAACATAATTTTATCAAAGATTAACCCCTTGAGATGTGGGATCTTGTTTTCAAGAGGGTCCTCATGTCTATGTGGTTGTAAAGAAAGTTACTGTGGATGAATAATCAGTACAACCACAGATATAGAAATCAGCCTGATGTTAACTTTAATATCATTAATGAATTTAATCCAGAAAGGATTGATGTTGATTAATATATCAGCATCTACCTGAACTACCAATAAAATGAGTTATTTGATCTAAAACTGACCATCAAATGGTGTTCTTTCTGTTGGGGGCTAATGCAAGATAGAGCACATGGGGTTGAGCAGGTCCACAGCTGCAGGTCATCCATAATTGTTTGTCAAGGTCATACTGATATATGTGTGCTGTTTGTGGGAACGATTATGTATTTACTTATGTTGATCTCTCTAAAGTCAAATATCAAATATCTCAAAAAGTCCTGGCATCACACTCTATGTAGCCGTTAGAATGGAAAATAAATATGTTGTGGGGTTTTTGTATTTTTTTAAACGTCAACATTTTCACAAAATTGACATATAAGAGGTTAACACTATCGAACAAAATAAAAATGTGTTATGCTTGGTTACAGCTAAAGTTACTGAAAGTGGCTATGTAAAAAAATTAATGTTAAGTTCAAATGGGAGTTTTTCTTGACTGATAAATTTTAACCATGGGGACATATTTGGGTTATTTTATACAACATCTAACCCTGCATGAAAAAAACAAGCATGCATTTGAATTATGCCAATTTTGAAAATCCTAGGCTCTGATAATCACAAACAACAAATCACATCATTAATGCAATAGACTAAAAATATTCCTTTTTTTATTTTTAAAAAGTCGCCATTTAAAAAAAAACTGGCATTTAAGGGGTTAAAACTTTGAAACAACATAAATTTGTTATGTATGGTAACAACTGAACTTCCTGAAAGTAGCCATGTAAAAAAAGTGGAATGATATATTCATACATAATTTATTCATAGCTGTTTTTTAGCTGATAAATTTTACCCTTAGGGACTTCTTGGTGCCTTTTATACAAAATCTAGCTTTGTGCCAAAAATAAACATGCATCAAAATAATTTTTCAACCAACCTCTGACAATACCAGGCTCTGATAATCAACCAAAACTCATTTCATTTTAATTACTTTTTCACAGAAACTGGCATTTAAGGGGTTAAAACTTTGAAACAAAGTAAAATTTGTTATGCATGGTAACAACTGAACTTATTGAAAGTAGCCATGTAAAAAAATGGAATGATACATTCATACATAATTTATTCATGGCTGTTTTTTTTAGCTGATAAATTTTACCCTTAGGGACCTTCTTGGTGCCTTTTTTTCTTTTTTTTTTTTTTTTTTTACAAAATATGACTTGCAATTTTTCTACCAATCTCTGACACCCCCAGGCTCTGATAATCACCCAAAACACAAGAAAAGGGTTAAGTTTTATTCTAGCCCTGATATGCATACACACATTAAAGATTATTCATCAACTTCGGGAAAGCGTGTGATAAAAAGATGGTAGGTAATTTTTAACCTTAACTTCTGTGATCAGGACGGACTTCAACTTCAACTTTAGTTTTGGCAGATATGAAAATTAATCTTTAAAAAAAATTGTAATGTTTTTTAATTCTAGTTGAAGCTGCTGCGCTGACTTTTTCTTTGATTTCTGTGGAACTCTTGGGACACCATGAGGGCTGCACAAGTTTTGCCCTAATTGTGGTGGTTATTGGACATGGTTAATAGCCTGTTCCTTATTTTCCAATAAGAGGAACAAAGATAAGGGCTTAGATTTATGAGATTGACACAGAAGTCAGGCAAGGCCATCAGGTATTTTATATAACGAACTGTCAGGTGGTGGATGATTGCAGGTGATTGGACTCTTTGACATGTTAAACGTGAAAGTATAAAAGCAAGTTTGTTGCAGCCAGGAGCAAATGACTCCAGTGCTTCTTGTTTTCTCCACAAAGACATTAACACCATTTAATACAGCAATGGCATGGGGTCATGACCTCACACAAGTTCACTTATGCATGTACTTTAAGCACACATTAAACACATCACTGCATGTACACATGTATGTTAAATAGAAAATATTGCAGCACATATGTTTTTTTTGTTCCGTAGTTGTAAAATAGCATTACATGTTTAAAGTGACATTTAAATGACTAAAATCCTGAAAATGATCAAATATGTGATTGAGGGGTTTAAAGATTTATGTGGCAAGTAATTTGATATACACTGATTTCATAGAACTTTTTTTGTTTTTACATTTTTGTCTTGAGGGCCCCCAGAAGGGAACATTAATATCTGACACATAAGAAACATAAATGCAATTAAATCAACATTGTTGCTATTTTCTTTGTAATATCCAAGACAGTCATCACCAGCAATGCCCCATCTCATGGCTATTCATTGTGTGTAAAAAAAAAAAAAAAAGAAAAAGAAAAAAATCTCCTACTTTTATTCTTCATTTAAAAAAAAATAGTGGCAAGAAATAATCTTGCATGACTATTTTATGCATCATGTTTTATGTTACTGTTCCTGTCAAAAAATATATTATTGAAAAAAATCTACTTTAAGTCTTTTCTGTAAATCAGTATTGGTGAAAATAAGTTTTGAAATAGCAGATATTAGTAAAAATCCAATATTGTGCATCAGTTTTAAATTTTGGCTCACATCACCCAGCCCTAATTTACAGCATTGAGTGTCAAACCAAGTTTTCTTTCTATAGCTTAGAGTAAAGGTGTGTAACTGGCTCTGCTTTCAGGCCCACTAGTGAATTTATAATATTACAAAAATAAACTTAAATGAAGAAATGTGATAAAACATGCTATGAGAACATTAAAACTATCAACATTTTTGATTAAACACAGCTTCAGAACCTGGCCTCTTAGAATACCCTTTCATGATACAGTTATAAAAATGTAAGTTAAATGTGATTAAACGAGTAGTCCTCTGAGAGCTCAAACCCCTGCTGAGGCATTTCCGACATTGTCAGGCAAGTTCTGACAAAAATACGTGAAAGTGCTCAATCTCAAACTGCTGAGAAATCTTTTAAAATAAACTAAACAAATCCACATTCAGATCAGCACTGAAATGTAATTCTCTCTTTCTTGTGCTATGACTTACATTCCCTGAAGATTTCAGCAAATTCTGCTTGATTTTGAAATATCCTGTCAACAATCTTGCACACAAACAAAAGCAAAAAAAATCTCTGCAACTCGCAGCTGTTGAAAAGAGCTTGAATTTTATGTTTTTAACAAAAAGCTCTTCTTGCATTTCATTGTAAATTAATGAATGTGGATTTGAAGCCGTTTTGAGTTATTTATACATTATTTATTTGTTTGTTGGGTTAAATCATGAGAAACAAAAATGGGAATATTGCTGTCTGGTACTGAATTGTTATGTATCCCACACTTGAGTTAAGCATCAATTCCAAGCAACAATTTGACAGAATATCTCCATGATCAAGACGGATCGAATGACTGTCAGCTGCAGGTCTTGTTCACAAACAGACACATAAAGTAGTACTGCAAATATTAGAAGAGAAACAATGGTAAGAAAAAACAATTTTTACACTGTTTCTCCAAACAAAATGTTTTACAGTAACTTTTAACGTGACTTATACTTTTAACTTTTAAGAGGTTAATATCAGTGCAACAAGGGCCTAATTTTTGGGGGTTGTTTTATATTGTTTGTATTTATTGAATAATGAGTAATGGTTGAATATCTCTTGGATTTAGAAAATCTCTTGGATTTAGTTTCTTTCAACATCATGAAATTAAACAAGATCTGAAGATCAAGACTATTGTTTCCTTTGTATGCTTTTGACCACTAAAAAAAGGTAAATTCGTAAAAAAATATTATTTAATTTAAGCAGATCGTAAGTATCAGTATAAAAAATTAAGCAAAAAAAAGCCTACAGTTTTAATAATTGTCTATATTGTTATAGTTTGAAAACCTTTTATTTTGCTTGATATTGTTGTTGGTTGGGGTGATTCTGGGTCTTTTTTTCGTGTACAAAATCAAACGAAAACACCAAATATGATACATTTCTGCTAAGAAAAAGTATCAAAGCATAAAATCTTAATCTTAATAGCATAGCCAAAATAAGACCACCACTGTGTGAGAAACGAAGATGATTTTAACAAGTTTTCCAGAGAGTGTGAGGGGAAAAAACTGATCATTTAAGCTGCCGGAGGATCATCGAAATGAGCATTGGAGTAAAGCATATAATATGTACTCCATGTTTTTATATGATAACTTAAAAACAAAATGATATTGAGAAGCCCTCCTCTTCCTGCTTTATGAAACTTTCAGTAAAGCTGTTTGACCCGTTAGAGTTAACTTATTTTTAAGATTTATTCGAAATATTTTATGCATGAGTTTGAGTTTGAACCCCCCGCACTGATAATAAAACTCAGAAATAAAACCGTGTATTGCCTTTAAATTCGCCAAATTAAGTAAAATCCTCTTCTCTGAGGGCAGACTCACCTCCTGTCCTCCTGTTTTAGTCCTTGACTCCTTGCTGCGCGTTTGAGTCTCAGATGAACCTGATGGAGTCCGCTCAAGTTCACGGATGCGCTCAACCTGCGGGTCTACCTGTTTCTTGACGTCACGTAGAACGTCGCGTAGACAGGACCTGCCTGGACTACAGGTGAGAGCAAAGGATCCTTCGTGAAGATAAAGACCTGGATTCGATGCAGATCATCTGATTCTTCTTTGCTGATGATACTGAGCGCAGTGAAGCACTTTGAAGTTCCCAAAATGTGTGTTCATACAGGATAACAACCTCCATGTATGCCTTGGTTCTATTCTGGCTCTGGTGCTGCAGAATTGTTTCTTTTACAGGGGTTTTGGAAAAGCCACTGCTGGAGCTGAACTGGTCTGTGCTCTCAGAGTGCTGTTTTAGTTTCACCATGTTTTAAATGTGTGCTCATTTCCTTGGACCTTAGACTTATTGACATTAGACACACTGGCTGTATGTCCCTTTGCCTGTCTCTTGTCTTGCAAGATGTTATTCTCTTATTTTTACATTTACTCACAGAATAAGAGATGACATAACATGAATCTTACATCTTCACACTTTGTATTTTAAGATATTTGACAAATGTAGTTTATCAACACTGCACCAACATTATCAGGCAGAAATAATCATTTTAAGGATGCGGAAAGTAATATGTTTTTATTCATTTTTGGAAATATTGAGGAACATTTATTCTGAAAGCAGCTTTTGACAGCAGCTCTCCATAAAAAAGACAGACTATTCACAGTGAAGGTTCATACAGACATGTTCCTGAGCTTTTTATAATTAACAGATCACCAATGATCCACTGCTGTCCATCTCATCCTACTGTATTAGCCTGTATATCTCAGCCACTGTACCAGCAGGTACTATGTTATGGGAACAAACTTCTCCTGCATTGAGCAACACATATCTGGTTTCTACTTTTTGCCCCTCATCACGTCTGCCTTTAAATTTTCTAACCACAGAAGCAATTTGGTTCATGTACTGATGGTTTAAAAAAACAACCTCATTCTGCAGAAATAAAAGCTTCCGTCTCACTCTGTGACATCACTCTGGTGTCAGCTTATGCTGTGTCTGATGCATTTTGTCTGTTATAGATCGTAATCTTTTTTTTTTTTTTGCAAAGAAAAATGAGTAAATACATATTTTTAAGTTTATTTCGAGACCATGGCGAGTGCCAGAATTATTATTGACAGGCCAGGTCTGACCCCTGTTTTTATTTTGATATTTTAAGGGTGCATGTTCTCAGTGCAAAGTCAGGCGCAGGGGCCAAAGAGGATGGATTATGTGCCTTGATTATACATGAGCATGTTTTACCAGCTGATCAGATAAAGATGTAGGCCAGTGCTACTGCGCAACAGACCATGAGCATCTGTGTAAAACAGTCATCAAAACTTGTCAGAAGTCGAGCAAAAATACCCTTACTATTTGAGAAGTTTGTATTGTTGGTATTTATTTTTCATTGAATTAAGAAATGTGATGCAGGTCTGATAAAACTGCTCCTGAAGCTGTTAGCATATATCCTGATCTCTGTACGAGTTGTCACTTCCTGCTCTAAAGAATGCTGATCAGGCCATAGACATAATATATCTAGATGCCTCATTACGTGCTGTAGCGTAATCCAGTGTAACCGCCATATTGGATGGGTCTCTTCACTCATGTCTAGCACCGGAAACAACAGGAGCAAACACATTTGCCCGTATTTTACTAAGGTTACAATAACCAGCATAGTACTAAATGCAGATCATATATTTTAGTTTTATTCCAACACAAAAACCCAGTTGTGTTTTAAAAGTTTAATACACATCAAAAGGTTATATGAGATGTGTGGTTTTTGTGTGAGCTCTAATATGTGCCTGTTCCTGAAAAAGTTACATTGAATATACTCACGGCACATATAAACAAATATGTGAAGACATTATTGTGTTATTGGTGTGTACAGAAGGGTCATAATTACGTGTGTGTGTATGTGTGTGTGTGAGAGAAAAAGAGAGTGAGAGATATTCAAATGAACAGTCGAACTGTTTCTCTACCGTCATATTACTTGCCACTAATGCTGTTCTTGTTACTTCTCTGCTCATGAATATGCCATCCAATTATTTTAATACATTTATTTTCTTTGATTTTTTTTTAAATTATATATTTATGTATTGCCATCAACATTACAATCACTATTAGAACAGCTGCTGTGGTTAAACGGTTATTTTTCCTTTTCTGAAGAAGTACTCATATTACTGTTATTATTATTATTTTTTTAATTGTATCTTTGTTTTATTAATTTGAGCAACCATACTATAATTCATATAATTAATTTAATTTCACTATTAATGTGGCTAATACTGCCATTGTTACTATTGATCTTACTCCTACATATGAATATATATATATATATATATATATATATATATATATATATATATATATATATATATATATTCTTTTTTGATAGATACACAGGTAGATACAGATAAAGATATATATATAGAGAGAGAGATGTCTTTTTTTATCTAATGATTAAGACACCATTTAGGTGTTTGCAATGAGCATAAATAACCTATTTTCATGTTTTTGGTAACCCAACACTTGCTTCTTATACATTATGTTGTTTATTTTATTTTTTTCCTGTTCAGTTAACCTTTGTTTTCACCTAAAGCCCAGTCATGTAATGATTAAGTTTATGGGATCCCCTTCTACATCAACCCCCTCCAGAGTCTTGTCCCTGTCCTTTTCATCCCCACTTTCCACCATGGTCCTTCCCAACCATCTTGAAGGCCTGATCAAATCAGGGATTAACATGGTTTCCTCTCACCGCTAAGGTCAAGACTGTCACTAACTATTTGGAACTCTTCTCTGTATAAAACTGTGCCCCTCAGGAACTTCAACTCCTCCTCACAAACACAAGCTGCCCCAGCTCCTCTCCCTTTGCTCTCATCTGGTCCATCACCCAAACTCCCCCCTGCTCGTCCTCCCCTGTCTGCCCCCAGAGCTGCTATCCCTAATGCCGGGTGGACACTGTGCGATTTTAGAAATCTGACTGTCGGGGAAATGCTCCCACTGCACGACCGGGTTTGTCACTCGTACTCTATTTGACCCTACGACATGTGTGCTCATACTGTACGACTGCTGTCAGCCACGATCATTGACAACCACGACTACTTGTCGGCGTCATCGGCGTTAGTTGGCGTGTGACGGCACGACGTGCTCGAGTGTGAACAACGAAAAACAAAGGTTCCTAGTTCCTATGACAACCACAGTGTGCCTGACAACAAGATGGCGGGCAGGCAGCAAGTTGTTGCAGTTGTGTGTGGTGTCTTGTGCACTGAAACTAAAAAAAAAAAGAAAAGGATTTTGGTACGTGAATGGCTGAGGAGACGTGGTCGGTATGGGATGTCCATCCTTCATCAGGAGCTTGAGGTAACGTTAATGTCAAACTATATAATGTTTTACAGTAGCTATGATAGTTTCACGTTAGCATTAGCCAGCCAATGTTGCTTTTAAACACCATACTGCCCCGGCAAATTCTTCATCTGTAGCCGATAACGTTATGATGAAGTGGAATGAACGTAGAATCATGACGTAACACCACTCACACTGTACGAGCTACGGCGAAAATTTCTGACATGCCAGAAGTTTGATCGGGAGGTCGCAGCATTATCGTTAGAACGTAGCAGCAATTAATCCTTCCTCATGAGTGTTCTCACACTGTACGGCTTACGACCTCCCGACCGGACATCCCGGTGCTACGATGTTTCCACGATGACGCAGCGTGGTCTGCGACGGCAAAATCGTGGTGAAATCCCCTCGAAATCGCACAGTGTCCGCCCAGCATAAGAGCGAGGATGCACAGGGCCTCTGCTGTCACAGGATTTACAGTCATGATCAAGGTAATATCAAGCTGGGGCCCTGTGAGACATCATTTTCCCCTAGTGCCATATCTACAGTCACACCACTTAGACTA
Organism: Scarus forsteni; assembly: GCA_036419115.1. Classification (NCBI taxonomy): domain Eukaryota; kingdom Metazoa; phylum Chordata; class Actinopteri; order Labriformes; family Labridae; genus Scarus; species Scarus forsteni. The sequence goes on from JAZDUH010000386.1 coordinate 539,006, forward strand.
GATTGTAGAAGGACAGTTAGATTGCCCAATCAGAGAAATGTGTATCTCTGTATGAAGATAATGTTCAGTCCTACTGTGACTAATCTGAAACTTGCTGTGCTCAATATTAGATCCTCGTCCAACAAATCGTTTTTATTTAATAATTCGATCCCTTGTTGTACTCTTGATTTTATGTTTTTAACTGAAACATGGCTTGACAAAAACATAGGTAATGCAGTTTTAATGGAATCAACTCCACCCAACTTCAAATTTGAATCTGAAACACGAGAAAAGAAAAAAGGTGGAGGTGTCTGTGCAGTATTTAGAGATCATATGGTTACGCACTGGTTGTCAATGGGATGTTTTCATCATTTGAGTATGTGTCCTTTAAAATGGAGCTAAGACTATCCCCGTCCATACTCTATATAGTTCTATACAAGCCTCCCCATCACTACAAAGTTTTATTGATGATTTTACTGGGATGCTTACAATTGTACGCACGGACTTTGATAGTTTAGTCATTACAGGTGATTTTAATATACATGTGGATAATGTCTGAGACAGAAATGCTAAAAAGACACTCACCCACTCTGGACCTGCTCATTACAAAAGGGGTTAATATTTCAGATGTCAATGTGGTTGATGTTGCCCTGTCTGATCATTTCTGTGTCTTCTTTGACCTGTCTGTTTCTCCCAAACCACCAGCTGGTCCTGCAGTAGTACAGAGGAGACACATAAATAACAGCACAGGTGCTCTGTTTATGGAAATGATAAACTTTGAAAATGTCACATTTATATTGATGATTTGTTGAGCTGTTACTTCAAGTGTTTTGAATGTTCTGGACACCATTGCCCCTGTGAAAGTTAAAATGGTTAAAAATAAGCAGAAGGTGGCATGGAGGAATGACGACTCGGTCAGGGCACAGAAAAGGGAGTGCCTGAGGGCCAAGCGGAAATGGCAAAAGTCAAAACTCCATGTTCATTATGAAATTTATAAAGAAAAGTTGTACGTGTTCAATCTTACGTCGAACAAGGGAGAGGTACTTTTCTGAAATGATTGGAAACTGCAATAACAACTCGCGTGCCTTATTTGCAACAGTGAACAGATTAACAAACCCTCCTGCTCAACTACCATTGGACCTAATAGCTACATTTAAATGTAATGAGTTTGCAGTCTTCTTTTGGGATAAGGTTAAGACCATTAAAAAGTCCATCAATTCCATAACACCAGTAACAACCCTGCAGCCCCCTAGACACTTGGATCTGATTTTGCCTGTTACAGAGACTAGAGGACTGAGTGGGCATCTCTGGGACTGCCCTAAATTGGTTGAAGTCCTATCTAGAAGACAGGAAGTACTATGTAGAAATGGCCTTGACTTGTGCAGGGCCCCAAGGGTCAATCCTGTTCAATAATAATAATAATAATAATAAATCTTTATTTCAGACACAGGTCCATATACAAAAAAACAAAACAAACAAGAAAGACATAAAAATAGGCAGTTATACTGTATATATATATATATATATATATATAAAAAGATGCCGAGATACTTAAGATACAGGATACAGAGCTGTACTTATTATAGTTTATATAACCTATTACACCAATGTCGCATCAGCTTGGAGGTAAATCTATAGCAGCTTTTCTTTGGGCTGATTAAAGCTTCTATTATGTTGTTTTCAGAATGGTCAAGTCGACACATAAAGCTGAACGTCATCTTTCTTAAAAGAGCCTCAGATGTTGGCAGCCTATTGGACACGAAGCAGAAGCCTCAGTGCATCGTTGAAGGCTACTTTGAACCGCTGCATACTCAGTGTCTTGAAGTTAGACCACAACTGAGCAGTGTATAGTGGGGTAATGTAGGCCCTGAAAAGTGAGCACTTAACAGAGACAGAACACAGAGAAAATTTCCTAATCAGCATGTTCACCTGAGCATATAATTTACAATGCTGTCTATAGGTGTCTTTGTCATCAATCCAGTCATTAGACAAAATATGACCAAGATATTTAATGTCCTCACAAACATCAAGAGGGCCGTCAGACAGATAAAAGGTCGGAAACCTTGATTTCCTGTCTTCAGTGCTTCTTACTATCATAATGCGACTTTTCTTAGGGTTGTATTTAATATCGTGATCTATGCTGTATTGAGAGCACACCTTCAGCGTCTGTTGCAACCCAACAGAATATGGGCTAATTAGGACCAAGTCATCTGCATACATAAGGTGGTTCACAATAGTACTGCCCACACAGCAGCCTGTATTGGACCCATTTAGTTGATAGGATAGGTCATCCATATAACATTGAATAAAACAGGAGACAGTATATCTCCTTGCCTGACCCCATTACACACACAAAACGGTGCAGATATAACATTGTCCCATTTAACATAAAAAGTTTGATGGGCACACCAAAATGCTAAAATTCTCACTAAGGGCTCTAATTTCGTGGCGCAGCGCAGGGGGCCCAAGCCTGGCACACCCCGCGCAGTGTTAATTTCGTGCGGCGCACCGCCGTGCGCTGCCAATTTGACAATTTGGTAGACTGTCTGCGCAGAGATAAGATAAGATACACCTTTATTAGTCCCACGGGGGGAAATTCCAGATCAGATGGGTGTGACGGGGGAGTTGAAGGCACACCTGGGGGAGGTGTCGACAGATTCGAGTGGCGTAGTGACAATTTCGTGCCAAAAAACGGTGCAGAAAGTGTGCTGAAAGCTCGCCAGCTCCAACCTGGTCTATCTTCGGCGCAGGGCGGAGCGCACCCTCCGCAGCTGTAATTTGGTGACAAGCGCACATGTGCGCACACCTCAGAGGCAGGTTTCCAAAGTGTCAGGCACATTTTAATGCAATAAACAATCACAGCAATTTAATGTAACCGTCTGAACCAGCAGATACATTTATATCTATATTAACCTTCCCGTCACATCTGATGTTGGATTAAAGCCGTTTGTCATAAAGAAACTTAACCTGACGGCAGCTGGAAGTTTGATGCACATCTTACAAGTCAACAATAAACAGACTTAACATCTGATGAGAAGAGGTAGAAAAAAGACAAAGAAAAAGGAGAGAAAATAAATGTCTGTCACTCAGGATTTACCCATGATTTCCCATATTTCTCTATTTTAGTCTTTATTTTTAACGTGATCTAAAAAGATGGAGTACATTATTGCAAGGATGATGAGGAGGAGACACCGAGAGAGTATAGGCTACAGTATATCACTAAAGGTTCTGCTATTTGGCGATGACAAACCAGGAGTGCAGGTGGATCACAAGCATTATGAATGGATAAGCCAGCTGGTGTGAAACTGTCTCTTATTTTTTTTACTCCTATCAATGACAAAGGAACAGATTACATCTGTCCTGGGAGCTGGCCCACACGGTGACGCACCCCGCTGTCCATTCTCCTGCTGAAGGGACAGCGGCTCTGACTGTCTCCACTGCTGGGTCTTTCCAGCACACTGTTTCCGCGGTGGCGGGGATAATTCAGACCAATCAGATGCTGCGCCTCGGCCGCAACGCATTTAAAGGTTGGTGAAGTCATTTGATTGGTAAAGACAGCGATCGGCTGTGTTAATCCCACTCACGTCTATTGTCCTCCTACTCTGACATTTGCGCGGAGAGGCAGAGACGTGGGGGTGGACGCGCTCCTCTGCGCCCCTCTGCGCCCCTCTGCGCCTTGAGTGTGCCTCTCTTGGCACTGCAGGAAACTTGCAAAGTGCTCAGGTCACACCCTGTCCGCGCGGCGAAGGCCGGCGTAGAGCAGGTGCGCCTGCGCTTGCACCTGGTCTACAAAATTAGAGTCCTAAGAGTTTAGGGACACCTCTACCCAGCAATTTCCTAAACAATTTTTCATGATTAATTCTATCAAATGCCTTCGACGCATCAATAAAACAAAGAAAAACAGAAGTATTGAAACTTGTATATTTAGATACAATCTCTTTGAGAGTATAGATACAGAAGTCAGTTCCATGTTTTCTTTTGAAGCCAACCTGGTTGTCTGAGGTAAGGATGTACATTTCCAACTTTGTTAGAAAGATTCTCTCCAGTACGTTTGACAAGATGCTGACTGAAGCAATAGGTCTATAATTGTCTATACTATTCAATTTCCAGCCTTGTCTTTAAGCACAGGCACTAGCAGGACAGTCTTAGGCAGGACACCATGAATCAAAACACCAGTAAAGCACATCGAAAGCAAGGGACTGAGTCTGTAACTAGCATATTTTAGATGTTCTGCAGTTATGTAATCCATACCACAAGCTTTATTATTGTCCAGCAAGTTAATGATATTGTACATATCTGCTGCCTTAACTGGCATATCTGCTGTGGAATCAGTACGGTTAACATCAATAATAACTTTGTTGCTTGAAATACAGTTAAAGAGATTGTAATAGTGCCCCCGTCAAACCTCAGCTATGTCATCTGGTCTGCTGACACCCTCAATATCAGAAGGCAAGGAGGTCACACACTTATTCATGACCTTGACCTCCTTCCAGAAGTCGGTGCAGCTCTTATTCAGAAGCTTCTTGGCAAGCGAATCCTTTCTCATTTTCATTTTTCTTAATAAACCGAAGTGCATTTTTAAATCTGGCATTTGTGAGTTTTTTGTTCTCTAAAAGCACCCTCTGTCTAGGTCTACCTGACCAAATTTTAAAAGCCTCTCTAGCAGCATTATGTTTCTCAGCCACAAGCTCATTCCACCCAGCTCTGATGTTGGGCACCTTGTGATTTTGTTCATGAAAAGGTTCAGTAGAGGCATTAAGACAATTCACAACATCATCAAACATGGCACAAAGAAGCTAAGCATGATGCACATCATTACAGCTGGTATCTGAGCACATTATGGCCTCTTTAGGCAACACAATGTTATTTAGAAAGCAGTCAGTTAGCAGAGAGTATCCAGGCCTTTCCTCGTCGTTCAGTTTTGACCAGTCCAGTTTACTTGAAGAAGCAGCATTATTTTTATTGGCCACCATAGGGATATTCTCAGCATTTAACACTGCAGCAATCTGTATGTGATCAGAGGTAGCATGACCATAGCATATCTCTATGCTTTTCAAAGAGTCATGAGCATCAGCTGTGGTTACTATTTGGTCCAGCCATGAAGTTGTGTGCCATGCTTCACTAACATCGGTAAAGCTTGTGTCACGCCACAAAGCTTTGCGAGACAGAATAAGTTTAGAATCATTACAAAATCGTTGCAGGTGTTGTGCAAATTCAGACTTACTATCAGACATGTCAGCATTAAAATCACCTATGACATAGACGCAAGATGAACTATTGTCCTCTTTAAAAGACTGAATAAAAGCTAATCTGTTCAGAAATTCATCCTCATTCTCCTGGTATTCATACGGTGTATAAATATTTAAAACAGTAAATTTCTATCCATTAGAATAAAATTCTAACCCGATGGCCCAATCAACATCAAGGTGTACCACCTTCACTAGTGGATGATATTTGATGTTCCATAATATGGCTACGCCCCCAGATATCCTACCCTGGACTATTCTGGTGCCAAGATCAGTAGTGGACTCACCAGCTCCATGGTAGTGTTCAGTTTAGAGAGTGTTCAGTTTATCCAGGTCTTGTTTGGCCAATCAGGTTTCTTGGAGGCACAAAATATCACATTGGTCAAGTAGTGTAGCTACCACCAGAGTCTTGATCTATCAGCAGCAGTGTGTCCTACTCGCAAACCGCGAGTGTTATACGAGATGATCCTCATTCTTGTCAATCCGTATGACCCCTCCCTCTCAGGTGCCGCAAGCATCCCAGCTCCATCACCCGGCCGCATCCCAGCCGGCTGAGAGCAGGAGGCCTCCTAAGCTGTAGTCCAACCACCAACTGTTCCTCTAGGGCGGCAAGGCTCATAGTAGCATCGAACATAGAACCCGGAGCCAGAGCTGTGGGTAGTACATTTCCGCCACGTCGTTGCATTCAGCCGTGACACAGAATGAGTTAAATCTGTTCTGTGTCATCTCAATTTTCTGGCAATTCACTTCCCATCCTAGCTTCCCTCGTAGATATTTACAGTGTGTGTCAGCATCAACATTGAGATCAAACTTGGTAGCGAACACACTCACCATCTTAGTTTTGACCACCCATATGTTGCTAACAATACCAGCTCCGATTATACCAGCCTTTTTCCTCTCATGCCTCACGAGAGTTTTGACTTTTTGTGGGGTGTAGGGCCATAACAAACAGTAACAGGGGCCAGCTTAATACGGAGGCCTTCCCTGATCACCATGCTCCACGTGTGGGAGGTCATGCGTCCCGGTGTTGAGTCCGCAGGCAGGGCTGGTTGATTACCAACAGCCACACTGGGCGGCGCTGACATCTCTCCTTTAGCTCCAACGTGGAGACCAGCAAGAACCATGTCCAGCAGTTTCTCCTCAGACACCGATATACTCGGAGCAGGACCCAGTGTATCCATGACAGAGAAGCCAGTTGCCGCTGAAGTAGCGCCTGATCCAGATGGCTTCTCCATAACAGACAGATGGTTGTCAAGAGCAGCAGAGACCTCCCGCAGTGTGGCACAGGCAGCTACTTGGGTGTTCATAGTTGTTTTTAGATAATCAATGTCCTTATTGATTTGCTGCATTCTCCCTAGGAGCGCTGATACATCGATGTGATTAAATGAGACAGGAGGTAGTTCATCCAGGAAATGTGAAACAAATCTTGGTATATCTTCTCCACACTCATTGAGCACTTGCAGGCACATTTTGACATTGTTTATGTCCTTCTTTCGTCCCCGTGTGTAACCCATCGTTTGCTGTGTGGGAACAATTCTGATAGGACCGCCTTTGAGGACTCAATCCGTTCAGAGCTAAAGCTGCTTGTAACAATCGATATAATGTCATCATGGCTTAAAGTTCGCATCTTAATCACAATAAAGTTCAGCAATGCATCCTCAACCAAGACTTTACCGTCTAAAGTTTGGTAAACCCCCAGTTTAAACCAAGTGAACTCTCGGGACAACTCTCCCGTAGCATGCTGTGCTGCTGTAGCAGCCGCCATCGTAATGCCCAGTTCCATCTCTTCGTGCTGCCATAAAGCCTGTTAATACAAAATACTAACGTGTCCTACCACAATTATGCAGACGACACTCAGATCTATGTTTCACTGACACTAGATGAATATGGACCAGTAGATTCTCTCTATCACTGCATCCAACAGGTCAGAATGTGAATGTAAAACATCTTTCTCCAGATAAACTCAGACAAGGCTGAAGCCAGTGTATTTGGTCCACAGAAACAAAGAGAAAGTATCAGCAGTCTCCTCCAGTCTCTCTCTCTAAAACCTACAAATCAGGTTAGAAATCTAGGGTAATAATGGACTCATAATGGACAGCCTTCACCAGCTGTGATGTTGTGTCAGCCTTTCGTGACGAAGGCAAAAAAACAGCATGGCAAGCATGGGAGGTCTACCCTGAAGTGAGCCCTGTCTTCAAAAAGCTTAGCCAGTACCCAGCTATCATAGAAGATGCAGACCTCAACATCATTGAGAAGTTTGTCATCACTGTGTATGACAAGCAGAGCACTACAGGAAAGGTTGATGAGGCAAGACTAGAATTGTTTGTGCTGAGGCAAAGGTCTTATGATGCCATTCTACCAACAAGCGCATCCCTTCTTCAGCATGTGAAACGGTCTGCCTTCCAAGCTGCCTGCATATGGGGCCAGGCAACAGTGTATAAAATGCAGACCAAAAGTCCTGCCAACTGGGGCTGGAAAAAAGATGGTGAGGTCTGGCAAGTGCTCTAGACAAACCTTCCACCTATTGTGGCGACTTGTGAGCAGTTAACAAAATGAGTCTGTAAGACAGAGTGCAGAGGAAGATGCAAATGTTATCGCTTCGGCCTGAAATGTACGTAGTTGTGTGCCTGTGTGTGTCTTAAAGGCCATGTGAGGTCTTAAAGAAGCCATGATTGCCAGCCATGTTTGAGTTGCTGAAAATCGTACAACATGCAGCCTATGCTTGGATGTGTTTTCTGTTTTTTTTGCTAACTAAAATGAAAAAAGCAAAAAAACAGAATAAGAAAAGAGAAAAAAAAGTTTAAAAAAAGTAAAAAAAAAAAAAAAAAAAAGCAAAAAAAACAATGGGGGAGACAAAGACAGCCTCTACGTGGCCTTCCTTACAAGTAGCTTACTGGTCCAAAAGCCAAAAGTGAAACTACTGTCTTTAACACATCTTTTAGAAAATTACTCAACCATTCTGTTTTTTTGGTGTCCTTTTTTGGAAAAAGAAATAAAATTACATCTGCATCACTGCTGAAATGAAATATGCATATTTTACATCCATCGGAAACATCATCAAGAGAGTGCTTTTTGTTTAATTCCCATTTTATCATCATAATACTCAATTATTTTAATATTCTAAATGCAGAATTGGATTTCTCATACTCGAAAACATATAATTCGGTAAATAGGCCATCAAAATAGGTCAAACGCTGTTTGAACCCATTCAGAATGGCGGCCATTTTGAAAAACGGCAGCCATCATGGATGTTCAGCTGGAAAACCTACTTTTCTTAGAAAGTACATCCTGGACATCATTTGTGCCAAATTTGGTGCTTGTATCACCAAGTGAATGATTATTTCATTAACTGCCTCCACTAGCATGAGAATAACAGACGGGGAGGCGACGACATCGAACTTTGCTCGGCACCTGAAGCTGCACAAAGAAAGGTAAGTTGGTCTGGTACATGTTTTGAGATCCTTCTGGGTAACTTTAGCTTAGCATCCGTTATGCAACAACGGTATCGCTCATAAACTCGTCAAGACTGATGTTAACTGAAAATTGTAAGTTAAGGCCCATGGTGACCGAGTGTCCTGTTTTCCCATGACATGTCCTGTTTTCATGACCTGCCCTGACGGTCCTGGTTGTTTTTTATAAAGTGACGAAACTGTCCTGGTTTTTATTGTTTTTTTTTCTATTTGGTCAACGGTGCTTATGACTTGGAAGGACCTGGAAATTTTAAGCCTATGATTTCAGACATGACTTGACTTGTTTTGTCTTGTCTTTACTTGAGACTTGACTCGAGACTTGTGTTTAAAGACTTGAGACTTACTTGAGACTTGCAAAACAGTGACTTTCTCCCACCTCTGCTAAGCACCAAAGTACATCTCTGACATGTTAGTGTTATGTGAACTATCTTGGACTCTGAGGACCTCAGGGACCGGCCTCCTGCTGGGGCCCAGATTCCAGACTAAACATGAGAAATCAGGCTTCCAGTTTTATGCAGCTAAAATCTAGAACAGTCTTTCTGAAGATGTGAGACAGGCCTCTACTCTGACAATGTTCAAATCTAGGCTCAAAACGGCTCTATTTAACTGAGCATATGACTGAAAGAATCTTATCTGTACTATTCTCCTAAAGTTCATTTTATAATGATTATTGTTGTTTTTATTTTGTATTGTGATTTTAATGTATTTTTGGTCCTTAAAACTCTTTGAATTGCCTTGTGTATGAATTGTGCTCTACAAATAAACTTGCCTTGCCTATGATTTTATGTCAGTAATAGAAACTAGATTTGACTTTGTCAGAGGGTTGCCAACATTATTGTGTATGAAGAATGGACTTTTTATCCAACAGCAGGAGTAGATCAAAAAACACAATGAGTGCCCTTCTTTGGTTTCAGCAATCAGTAGTGCCAAATGACTCATAAATAAACCACATCACCGTAGCATAAGCTGCCAACAGTATCCAGCTGCGTCCCTGCAGGCTGCAGTCTTGCGGCTGCAGTCTCATGGCGCTCAGTCGCACATGTGCAGTGTAAATACAGACTTGCCTCAATAGCTCTCACAGGCAGCACTCTCAACACCAACCACACTCTCAGGACTGTCAGTTTTTTTGCAACAGTGTCACCCAGTGAATTGGAGTTGTCTTTGCAGGACCGCAGAAATACGGATAGACGTGTATTTGGTTAAACTTAGGTTCAGGCAAGTTCTTAAAGCTAAGGTTAGGTTTAGGGTAAGGGATGGGGCAGGGGTAGGGACCTCTGTCCCACCAGATGATGAATCCCAGGGGCACAGGTTAGGGTTAACCATCTCTGTGCATGTGCGACTGAGCGCCGTGAGACTACAGCCATGAGACTGCAGCCCAGACACTGCAGCCTGCGAAGCTGGACCCTTCTCTAAGCTGTAGATAAAATGATGCAATTCTGCAACTATCAACACGGCACTGGGGTACTGGAGTCACTGAGCCTAATCACATTTGTCAATTCAATCGTTATTAACCAAAAAGTAAAAACTGACATTTGTTCTATTGTTAAAACAGAAAATACTGAGAGGCTTTTGATGAGACATGTTTTGAGTGTAACTATGGACCTTAGGTCACAGGCAGACTTTAAGGATCCATGGATCAACTTCTGCTACTCAATCATTTGAATGTTTTATTGCTTTACTTGTTCCTAATGAGGAACAGTATGGAGGTATTCATTGAATAGGAGGGTGGGAGTGTGCACATCACAGGTGTTTACAGACAGAACCAGTTTGTAAACCCCTAAAAGTTTAGAGGTGAAATAAGTGTGTTTGGACAGATGCTGCTGTTCCATTTTGGCAGTTCACAATTGTACAAAACCCCAAACCAGTGAAGTTGGCATGTTGTGTAAATCATAAATAAAAACAGAGTACAATGATTTGCAAATCCTTCTCAACTTATATTCAATTGAGTACACTGCAAAGACAAAATATTTAATGTTCAAACTGAGAAACTATTTTATTTTGCAAATAATCATCAACTTAGAATTAAATAGCAGCAACACATTACAAAAAAGTTGGCACAGGTGCAAAAAGTAACAGGGTCATTTTTACCACTGTGTTGCATCGCCTTTCCTTTAACAACACTCAGTAAACATTTGAGAACTGAGGAGACCAATTTTTGAAGCTTTTCAGGTGGAATTCTTTCCCATTCTTGCTTGATGTACAGCTTAAGTTGTTCGACAGTCCGGGGTCTCCGTTGTTGTATTTTACGCTTCATAATGCACCACACATTTTCAATGGGGGACAGGTCTGGACTACAGGCAGGCCAGTCTAGTACCTGCACTCTTTTACTACGAAGCCACGCTGTTGTAACACGTGCAGAATGTGGCTTGGCATTGTCTTGCTGAAATAAGCAGGGGCGTCCATGAAAAAGACGTTGCTTGGATGGCAACATGTGTTGCTCCAAAACCTGTATGTACCTTTCAGCATTAATGGTGCCTTCACAGATGTGTAAGTTACCCATGCCTTGGGCACTAATACACCCCCATACCATCACAGATGCTGGCTTTTGAACTTTGTTCCTATAACAGTCCGGCTGGTTCTTTTTTGGTCCAGTGGACACGACAACCACAGTTTCCAAAAACAATTTGAAATGTGGACTGGTCAGACCACAGAACACTTTTCCACTTTGCATCAGTCCATCTTAGATGAGCTCGGGCCCAGCGAAGCCGGCAGCGTTTCTGTGTGTTGTTGATAAATGGCTTTGGCTTTGCATAGAAGAGTTTTAACTTGTACTTACAGATGTAGCGATGAACTGTAGTTACTGACAGTGGTTTTCTGAAGTGTTCCTGAGCCCATGTGGTGATATCCTTTACACAGTGATGCTGGTTTTTGATACAGTACTGCCAGAGGTATCGAAGGTCACGGGCATTCAATGTTGGTTTTCGGCCTTGCCGCTTACGTGCAGTAATTTCTCCAGATTCTCCGAACCTTTTGATGATATTATGGACCGTAGATGATGAAATCCCTAAATTCTTTGCAATGGCTCGTTGAGAAATGTTGTTCTTAAACTATTGGACAATTTGCTCATGCATTTGTTCACAAAGTGGTGACCCTCGCCCCATCCTTGTTTATGAATGACTGAGCATTTCAGGGAAGCTGCTTTTATACCCAATCATGGCACCCACCTGTTCCTAATTATCCTGTTCACCTGTGGGATGTTCCAAATAAGTGTTTGATGATTATTCCTCAACTTTCTCAGTCTTTTTTTACACTTGTGCCAACTTTTTTGAAACATGTTGCAGTAATCAAATTCCAAATGAGATAATATTTGCAAAAATAAAAGTATACCAGTTTGAACGTTAAGTATCTTGTCTTTGCAGTGTTTTCAATTGAATATAGGTTGAAAGGGATTTGCAAATCATTGTATTCTGTTTTTATTTACAATTTACACAACTTGCCAACTTCACCAGTTTTGTGTATTATAGTTTGGAGCATGATGAGATGGATCAGCCTGATTGTAGACATTGAATCACGCAGATCCAGCATTTTGAAAAAAAAGATGAATGAGACACCATTTAGGTGTTTGCAACAAGCATAAATAGTAATGTTAATTTACCCTTGTTCTCACCTAAGACCCATTCCCAAAGCCTTTGAGTCATTTAAGGATTGAGCTTTATGATTTTATGTCAGTGATAAAAACTAGATTTGACTGTGTCAAAGGGTTGCCAACTCTTATTGTGTATGAGGAATGCACTTTTTATCTAACAGCAGGAGTAGAGATAAAAAACACGAGTGCCCTTCTTTTGTTTCAGCAATCGTCAGTGCCAAATGACTCATAATTAAACCATATCACAGAGCAAATGTAGTAGGCCATAAGCTTCAGATAAAATGATACAGAGAGGAGTGAGTGAATTATTGAGATGGGGAAGAAGTGCTGGGCGCTAGCAGCAAACATAACTTTGACGGTGAAGTTCTACCACCTTGTCGAGGGTGTTGCACGAGACCAGGTCCCCGACACTGCTCAGTAGGGGAGCATTGTGACTTAGTGAGATATTAGCCATTAATATGCTACCTACGGCTGCTACTGATCGCTGATGCTACAGGCAAACTGTTCTGGTTTTCAGTTTTATGTTTCATGTTGTGTTATTTAAATTGTTAAGCACCTTGTATGTGAATCAACACATTAAACAGCACACTTATTAGCTGACAGTCACTTTATTTAAAGGTCCCATATTTTTCTCCTTTTCTGCAGTGTAATATGGATCCTTGATGTCTTTATGAAACATTAGTAACATGCTTTGGTCCAAAAAACCAATAAATCAAGCACAGCAGCATTGTTTCCAGGCTGTCATAGCCCCTGTCTTCAGAAAGGTCTGAGTTAGTGGGCATGACCTTGATATGTTAATGAGCCGCAGGATGTGCAGAGGCCAGGACATTTTCGCGTAACCATGACGACTGAGCTCTGAGAGCTCACAAGCTGAAACGCGTCGGTCTAATAAAGTTGTTTCCTGAACAACAAGTGTTGCTGGAGCTCTTTTGATCTCTTCAAGACTGAGCCCTGGACAAAAAATTTGTTTGAGCCTGATTCAAACACCACGTACGAAGAGGCACCAGGAGAAAGTTCAGAGCCAAGGATACACCAGGATGTTCCTCTGTTGTCTGTAAATAAAGTTTGTTAATTCAATGCTAACATGTAGACAAATTAAAGATAACATATACCTTTATTAGTTCCACAGGGGGAAATTCCAGATTTACAGCAGCAGCAGGATACAAGAGAAACATTAGAAAAAGATTTACACATGAAAATCTTGAAATGAAACAATTGAAATGAAAAAATTAGAATAAAAATAGAAAATAGCATGAATATAACTAAAATGAAAACAACTGTAAAGAGGATGAGCCTTTCAGCATTTTTTTATTTAACCTTTATTCAACCAGCCAAAAAAAACCCCATTAAGATCATGATCTCTTTCACAAGGATGACCTGGCCAAGAGGTCAGCAACACACGTCAAGGTAAATACATATTGCTAGAAACAGTGTACAACATAACAACAATTAAGAAAATAATTTTTTGTGAATGAGTGAAGCGCAGTAAAGGTTAGAATATCAACTTCCTTATGAAGGAAAAGAAGTAAAAAATTATATGGAAATAAGACTGACTGTGATGGAGGTATATATGGTATTAACAATCACAATATTCAACAATGTCTAACAATATTTACACCACATTTCTAGGTATAACTACATGGAGGTGGAGGTATACACAGTATTACAAATATCAATATTGCACTAAAAAATGTGAGACAGGACAAGCAGAGAATTTGAAAACTAGAACAAAAAGGCTGAATTTGGGGTATTTCAAGTGCAAAATCCAGATTATTGCACACTGGAGAGGTTTTTGTTGTAGAGTCTAACAGCTTCGGATGGAGCATCCTGTCACTGACAGAGCTCCTCAGTGCAGTGAGTGTGTGTTGGAGGGGGTATGGGTCTTTGTCCATGATGGAGGACAGCTTGGCTATAGTCCTCCTCTCCACCACCTCCTCCACAGGCTCAAGAGGGCACCCCAGGACCGAGCCGGCCTTCTTTATCAGTTTGTCCAGCCTCCTCCTGTCAGCTGCTGTGATGCTGCTGCCCCAGCAGACCACTCCATAAAAGATGGCAGAGGCCACAACAGAGTCATAAAAGGTCCTCAGGAGTGCCCCCTGCACCCCAAAAGACCTCAGCCTCCTCAGCAGATAGAGTCTGCTCTGATCCTTCTTGTAAAGTGCAGCAGTGTTTACAGTCCAGTCCAGTTTATGGTTGAGGTGAACACCCAGGTACTTGTAAGATGTCACCATCTCGATGTCCCTTCCCTGGGTGTTCACTGGTGATGGGGGGGAGTAGGGGCGCCTGCGGAAGTCCACGACCAGCTCCTTGGTCTTTTTTCGGAGTCGATCTGCAGGTGGTTCCACTGGCACCAGTCCACAAAGTCCTGGAGTTCTCTGTATGACCTGTCGTCCCCATCTGTGATGAGGCAAACGATGGCAGAGTCGCCAGAGAACTTCAGCAGATGGCAGGTGGGGGACAGGTGGGAGAAGTCAGCAGTAGAGGGTGAAGAGGAACGGTGACAGCACCGTTCCCTGGGGGGCCCCCTACGTTGCAGAGGACAGTCTCTGATGCACTGTCCCGGGTCCTCGCATACTGTGGGTGGTTTGTGAGGTAGTCCGTAATCCAGTATGTGAGGTGTTGACCTGATGGTGTTGAAAGAACTGCTGAGGTCCAGGAAAAGGACCCGAACAGAGCTCCCGGGTGACTCCAGGTGGGACAGGGCTCGATGGAGGAGGAAGATGATGGCGTTGTCCACTCAGATGCCAGTCTGGTATGAGAACTGCAGCGGGTCCATGGATGAGCTCACCAGGGGGCGCAGGTTGGCAAGGACCAGCTCATCCAGGACCTTAATGAGGTGTGATGTGAGGGCCACTGGTCTGTAGCAGCTAAGGTCCTTGGGATGGGGGGTCTTAGGCACTGGTACTACGCAGGATGTCTTCCAGAGGCGTGGTACCCTTCCCAGTTTCAGGCTCAGGTTGTAGAGGTGACCAACTATCCCACTCAGCTGGTCTGGGCAGGACCTGAGCAGTCTGGGACTGAGGCCGTCTGGTCCTGCAGCCTTCCTCCTCTTCATCTTCCTCAGCTGGTTTCCCACCTGGAGAGGTGTAAGGGACAGGTTGGTGCAGGGGGGCTGTGTGTCCTAGGGTGTGGATGGGGGGCTGTGGGGAGCAGTGGGGGGAAGGGCCGGGGGTGGTGCACTGGTTACTGTAGTGGGGGAGGTGAGGGGGGGAGCTGGTGAAAGTGAGCTGGATATTGAAGGGGGGGGAGTGCGGGGAGGACTTGGGCAGAGTGCTGGGAGAGGGATGGGTGGGGGTTGTTGCAGGACTGTCACAGCTGGGGGAGTGGCAGACACCTCAAACCTGCAGCAGAAGGTGTTAAGTTCATCTGCCCATCTCTGATCCCCAGCTGGCTGGGAGTTGGACTTCTGGTGGCCCGAGATGGTTTTAAAGCCATCCCAGACTCCCTTGGTGTGTCTTTTCTGCAGCTGCTCCTCCATCTTCTTCCTGTATCTGTCCTTCTCCTCTCTGATCTTTCTCCTCAGCTCCTTCTGAACAGTCTTCAGTTCCTCTCTGTTCCCTGACCTGAATGCCCTCTTCTTCTCCTTTAAAAGAGCCCTTAATGTCAGGGGTGATCCAGGGTTTATTGTTAGAGAAATACCGTACTGTCCTGCTGGGTACGGTATTCTTAACACAGAAGTTTATGTAGTCTGTAATGCTGTCTGTTAAGTTGTCGTTGTCCTCCCCATGAGAGTCGCTGAATATATCCCACACTGTACTTTCAAAGCAGTCCCTCAGGACCTCTTCAGCCTCGTCAGTCCACCTCTTCATCGTGCGGGACACAGCTGGTTGCCCGTTAACCAGGGGCTTGTAAACCAGGTTGTGATCAGCTTTTCCCAGAGGTGGGGGGGGGGGGGGGGGGGTATATGCCTCCTTGGTGTTGACATAAAATAAGTCCAGTGTTTTATTGTCACTGGTGGCACATGTAACATACTGGGGGAATTTAGGCAGAGTGGAGGACAGAGAGACAGACATGGTTTAAGTCCCCAGAGATTAGTAAGAGGACCTGAGGGCTGAGTCTGCAGCCCGTGGATCGCAGTGTTGATGACGTCACAGGCTGCATCGGCGTTAGCAGAGAGAGGAATATACACAGCCACTACAATGGCGTGCACTCTAAAAAGTCATTCAGGGCCTTAGTATATATCACGGTAACTATAAAGTATATTATACAAAAAAAATCTCTAAAAATCAAAAAAGTGATTATTTGAGTTACACATATCAAAATAAATGCTCAGAAATCCAACAGTTAATTTTGTCTCACATTTACATGTATTGCTTAAGTTTATTTCACAAATGAAATAAGTATTTGACCAACACAATATAATTTGAAGATATCTGTAATATTTTCAGTAAATATCAGTCAGAATTTATGAGTTTGAAGTAATTAAATCGATTGGTTTTAAGAACTTTAATTATTAGTGATTCTAACTCAATAGTTTTCTCTTTTAACAAGAACTTAAAAAAAATTGAGTAGTTTTGCGCGGGAGGAGAAAGGGTTTGTGGGATATCTGCTCTCTCAACACCAGGAACAATGGGCAACGAGCTGCTCGTAGACACCGCTGTGAAAGCCCCTCTGAGGACATTGTACCTCGGTAAGTAGCACATTTTATTAATTTCTAGCCACCATTCAGCTTAGCTAACGTACAGTCACCAAAAAGTTGTGTTAAATGATGAATTTATTCAAATTTTAGCTACATGTTCAGACATGATGGTGCATGCTGAACAAGCAAGGTGGGGTCAGGGGAAGCTGGGTGGATATGCTCCATGTTTCTGTGACTTTACAAAAACTGCACCGCGTTTATGGTTGCTAGTTTAACGGTACTTGGATTATGAATGCATTTGTGGATAAAACGTGACAGACTGAAGATAGTTTGCGACCCATCCACGTCTGTGGAGCTGTGCACCACGGACGTTGTAGGTTCCCTCCTGTGTTGCGTCAGACCTGTTCCTTTCAGGCTGTCTCTGGCTCTACTTTCCTCTGGAGATGAAAGCCTGTATGTGGAAAGGCATGGCCTCCAACATGTAAAAAGTGTGTTATAGAGGAGAAACACATTTTAGGACTACTGATTTTGAGCCTCTTTTCATATCTGAACAGTGGGATGGGCTAATACCTGTAATATTCACAGGATTTTATGTGACATTTTTGAGTGAACCCTTGATGATACCTAGAGCTAGCATTTTTTTTTCTGTCAAGTATATTAAAATTTTAATCTATGCTTTACAGCACCAACACTTCTTATGAAGACAAGGTGAAGAAAGACATCAAAACAGAGAAGGTAAATGGCATCTTTTATCATGTACTGAAGGATAAAGTGTTTAAGTTTGGAAGAAAAAAAGGTTCCCAGCATGTGTAGGTAACACATTTTCATGCTTTTCATGTGCTAAAATACTTTTCTTTTCCCCAAATTGCATGGAACCTGTACTAAAGAAATGAAACACTTAAGAAAGAATTTCATATTATATATTTTATATTGTACTTGTAGATATGATTGACAGCAATGTGTAAATGAAATGGGGTGCGATTTTATTAGATCTGTACGATGAAACATTTCTCCAAAAGCTATGGACATGAATGAGAACAGTATTAAACCAGACTTTTTGCTTTGTATTGTAACACTGTTTATCATGTTTTTGAATGTGCTGCAGGAGAGAGACGTCGGGCACAAACAAGTGTTCTACTTCAGGTATTTAAATTTAGCCTCCACTTGTTCAAATTATTCCTTACCTGCAATAATCATAATGCCTAATTCACATTTCTGTCATTTAAGTTAATTATTATTATTACAATTACATATCCATAGCCTAATCAATTTATCTTTATCCTGCGATTCTTTCCTGTCCATCATTCCTCTTCCTATCATCCAGCCTTGCTCAACAGGTCTTGCTTTTTCTTAGTTAGTTTCTGTCCCTCTATCTCTTACACCCTCTGAACATCACACCACAATATCCAATTATACGCATCTGGATTGTCCAGACCAAAGTTTTTTTAATTTTATAAAAACTTTGAAAATAAATAAAAAGACATTATTTCATAAAAACGTATAAAATGTTTAATGATCATTATGACATATTTAATTATAACAATTTGATATTAAAGGAAAATGAAACACAATAATTATGTTGCCTAATTTTACAAAGTAGTGGCTATGTTATATATTCTTATTTTTCAAAATGGCTTTTATTTCAAAATGTTCAAAATCCAGATTATGTTTCAAAATGTTCAAAATCCAGATTATGAATCATTGGGGTTCCATACAACTGCAGTTACATTTTTATAATGTAAAATTCTATTAAAAAAGTTTTACATAAAGGTTTTTCAAAAAAAAAAATTGTGCTGGAATGTGTAGTTTTGCGTTGTATTAATTGTTAAAAATCTGTTCTGCTCTAGAGTGGAATCCCTCTTCAAGGGATGCGACGGGTTGTGATCTGATGTGTCATCGACCATCTCGGAGAAGTTGCCAGTGCCTTGCTCAAGGACTTTGAGGTAGATATAAGGCTGTAGGTTTTTGCCATTTTTAACAATGTATTCATGGTTGACTGTAGAGTTGCTGCAGTACAGTTTGTTCTTTCCTTACCATACACATAAAAGACAATGCCATTCATATAGTATGAAGTAACTGTGGACATTAGACACTGCATGCGTCACCTACATTCAATGCTAAATGATTTAAAGGGGGACAGGCAGTGAAATCAGTCAGCCTTCATAGATCAATACTGACTGATTTCACTGTCTGTCCTGCTTTTAATACATCAAATGTTATTTTCTGTGTCAAATTTTGTTTGGAGGGAGAAATGAATTATGTGGAAGTAATATTTATTTTTTCTGGCTTAAAAAGAGATAAAAAAGCAAATTTGGCTCCACCACAGTAGGATTATTTAGGTTGTCTACTTCATGTATGTGCTGCTAATGTTAATAGGTGGGATTTGTCAAGTTCCATGCAGGTTGTAAGTGAGCTCTAACAGTTATCTTTATAATGTCTGCAGGATGCTGCTGATGGATCTACCAGTGTTCAAGAGAAGTTGGTAGAAGAGATGATGAGGATTTATCTGCTGCAGAGCCAAGATGGGCCATCGATGTCGGGATTGTGATTGAAGGTAGCACTGTCCCCAGGAGTCTTGGGGATCTAAGCAGAGCTTGCTGTTAAGTATCTGTTGGGACTGACCTATGCGCTAGATCTGTGATACCCCAAGAGCCTCAAATACAGTTTTAAGGTATTTCAGAAAGTACTGCTGGAGTTGGATTCTAGAAAACTATCCAACAAGGTTCAAGTCTGAAGAATTACCTCTGTAAATAGTTGCTGGCTACTGTTCTCTTACTGAGGGAACTTTTCATTGGCAAGGTCTATCTGTCTGATTTTCAGCTGATGTACTGTTGTCTTAATGTTTGCATAAAAGTTGAGGTTTCATGTTGGACTGGTATTGTTTGCTGTTGTGGAACTGTAATGTGAAATGTCACTGTACTTGGTACATTTAATGAGGATGCAGAGAGTTGTTCTTGGTGAAATTTAGACAAACACAAACTGTAATTCTTGGTGCATTTAAGCCATATGCTGCATTCATTCAGCCTGATGCTTACATGAGCATTGTTACATGCTTACTGGCAAGAATAAACCATGTTGAAAGTTGCACTAGGTATTATACCAAGAATTTATGTAATGCAAGTTGAGATTTCCATCAATGCCAGACTATGTTAACTGGCATTTTATGCTATCGTGCCGTGACTTAAATTGAAGGGCCCATTGGTCTTGGTGCATTTCACCCAGGTTTGAGAGACCCCATATTAATGTGAGTTCAATTTAGCTGTTTTTTATAGTGAGGAAGCTTTGTGTCATGTGCAAAGATAAACTGTTTAGATTTTAACTTGATATTTTATGTTTGTCAAATCACACAAATGTATAATAAAAATGCTGATGACTGTGGAATGGGCGTTAATTGGTTTCATATGTTGACCTGAAGTACTCCTAAGTTTTAAGAGTGAATACATTTTTAAAAATTAAGTAAATGTAACATATATATTCTGATATTTGATAGCCCAGTATGAATTGCATTTGATAATAACATTATGTAAATGTGTCAGATTTACATTGTAAATAAATAACAATTTAATTTAATTTTTAGTTCCATCAACCTAACATTTTAATTATATTAACTCAATTTTTTGAGTGGCTTGAATTAAGAGTTACTATTGCTTAGACTCAAAATTTTAATCATACTAAATAATTTTTTTATTTAATGATACTCAATGTAGTTGTTCAGATCTGCTTCAACTTTTCAATTACATCTACTTAATTTTATTAGACAAATCTAAATAATTTCATAGCTTTCAGATTTACTTAAAATTTTTAAGTGTAAAAATGTTTCATTGATTATTTTGAGTAGAGCATAGTAAAAGTTTTTAGAGTGTGTGAAAATTTCCGCGGCAGATAGCACGGCCTCACACTAACAGCCAACAGCTCTATGTCCTGGCAGCAGTGCTGCACTTTGATAGTGATGTGCCTGGAGTAACACCATCTATCGTTCACAAACACTGCCAGCCCCCCTTCTTTCCTCTGACCGCTCCACTCTGTCCTGTCTGCCCGTATGAGGGAGAATCCATCCAGCTGTACGGGCGCGTCTGTTTGCTGCGCGCTCAGCCATGTCTCCATAAACAACAGCATGTTGCATCGCCCGAACTGGATAAGCTTCCCTTGTTTTCCCTTGCGTTCATTCCCAGCGTGGCATCCCCTTTTCCTCCTCCGTAGCTCTTTGGGGATGTCAGGTCACTCCTCAGGATGCACAGCTGTGTTACACAGGGCCAACAGCTGATCCCTAACAGTGGGAGCCATCACTGCTCATTGACCCACAGATGCGAGGAAAAATGCAAATAAAAATGTTTAGAGTGCCACCAGAAAATCTGTGCTTGGTGTCTCTGGTGAACCGAGGTTTCATATATCCACAAATGATGGAATTTAGCAAAAAAACACAAATAGAAACATAAAAAAGTGTGGAAAACCTCTGTGAAGTTCACAGAGCTGCTGTAAAATGCTGCCGTTCGTTCAGCGCTGGAAGTAGAACCAAGTTGTTATGCCTGCCACTCCCACCAAAAAAATGTCTGTGCAGCCAAAAAACACATTTGAGCTTTAACTTTATACAGCAGCGCCTGTTGATTGTCATTATAACGACATCTGATCTAAAAACAAATTGCCTTAACACTTGACATGATTGCTATTTAATGTTGTTTTTGTTACTTTATCTTTGTGTTGTTATACCACTTTATATTGCAACAAAAATAAGTATAAAAATAAATAATTAAAGAGCCTGTGTTATTATCATGATTGTTATTAATTTTTATCATTTCTTTCCTGCATTCAAACCTTTTCATTCACATTTTTATAACAATCATGACGCAGTCTTGTGATCTTTGAGGTGCTTTTTTTGAAATCTCTTGTTTTTGAACAAACATATAACAATCACACACACAACTGAGTCAGTAGTTACTCAATTGGAGGGTAAGGTGACGGTTATCCTACCACAGAAGACATGGCAATAAAAAACACTCTCCTGATATCTCTGTGTTCCACCATTTAAATAAAAGGGCTGAATGTATCATCTCCCCAGTTTCTCTCACCTTAGGAAGATTTATTCACTTCACATCTCCGTTTAAATAGTTTGACTCTAAGTCCCACCACAGCAGGAGTTTTTGAATTAAAAGACTACATCAAAAATTGGCTGGATTAGCTGCTAACAATATTTGAAACAATTGAACCGGTAAACTCACAGCTGAAGATGCAGATACCCTCCCTCTACTGCAGGGAGCACAGAATGCCTGAGTAGGCACGAGCGAACTGCGTGGTCACTTCAAAAGCCAATCAGGTAGACCCTTTACGATATTATTTTCATGACTCTTGTGCTTATATAATGAATATATTTATCAGATTATGGGTTCCCTTCAGGTGCATGCACATCAGAACACCACCCCCCATTTTCATGCCTGACCAGTACATTTCCCTTATATAAAAATTCTAAAAGAGATCCATTTTTACTCTTCTATAATAAAGATGCACCTGTGGCAACTGTGCAAAAATGCCTAGAGCCTGAAAATGTCTTGTCACGGAGATACCAACGGTATTGTGAAAAATGAATGCAAATTAACAATTTTGAACATCACCTTTTCTGTACTATGTCATTCGCTTACCCTTTTTATTGACTAAGTCAGAGAAAGATTACAGACCCACCATCCTGGACTCGAACCTGTCATGAACAAAGGCAAAGGCAATCGAAAATGCAGATGAGGCAGGTGTAAAAATTAGAGTTTATTAGACAGTCCAGTTTCATTTCACAAAGGCAGGTTTTCTCACAGGCAGAGGTCAGTAACAGGTGGCCATCAGACTAGCAAAGTTCGGTAAACAAAAAATCAGCAGAGAAAAGTAGAGGTATGGAAAACAGCTGAGGCAAAAAACAAGGTTTATGACAAAGAGGGTTGAGATCAAAACTGTGACTATGGAGTACGCCGAGAGAGACTTAACAATCTGACAACAAGACAGAGGAAGACATGAGGGTTAAATACAAGAGGTAACTGCGGTTAAAAGACACAGCAAGCGTGACACACCAGAACAGGAAGTAAAGCCTGTAAAGCCTGTAAGGAAAGGGCGAGTTTAACCCTTTAACTCCCAGCTCAACTGCTTAGCAGAGGTCATTAAATTAAGGAATATTAGATGTGTTAAATAAACATAACACAAAGGTCAAAAAGTTCTGGCACATCTTCACCAACTTCCAAAGCGCTTGGAGAGAAAGAGTCTTGAAGAGATTGAAAAAGCTCCAGCAACACTTGTAGTTCAGGAAACAACTTTCTTAGACCGACATGTGGCCTTCATCAGGATCGTCAGAAATGCATGCATTTCTCTCTAGTTGCTGTAATGGTGACAGCTGCTCTGACCGCTACCGGGTCTTTCCGCCACACTGTGCGGTGATGGGGATCAGTCGGACCAATCAGTCACTGCACGTCTCCCGCAGCGCATTTAAAGGGACTGTGAAGAGTTTCTAAGTAATTCCAAAAAAGTCTCACTTTTAGATATATGCCTGATCGAAATACACACTTTAAGATGAGTTTTATAGCATCAAATAGGTTATCTATAAATGCTATTCCTTAGCCTTCCGGTCTGGTCGGTCAGGGCTGAACTGGCCTGGATACTCAACTTCGGGAACAAGACAATTAAAACTAGAGCAAATTTATATTATTTTATTATTTATATTACACGTCTTAGAGCACCGGGCTGTAAGTAGCAATATATATAGCTGGCTCCAAAACTACGACACTAAGTTTTCCAAAAATTGCTTGTTGTCACACATCAAAAACTACCGCTACGTAACTAGAAAGGGATACATTACCTCGTCGCTTTGCATCCTGTAAGTTGTTGAAAAAAGAAGTTGCAAAGCAATGCAGAGTTCTGAGCAAGGTCCGAGCTGCATTCATTAGCATCAACAACAAACACACGCTTTGGATAGCACACGTCTTGTGGTGCGTTCCAGTTGTAGTCAGAAGTGGGAATTTTGAGTTCCAAGTAGGAGACTGCCACTGGAACGTCCCCCAAAGTCAGAATTTCCTCCAGGGAACGCAGTGAAACCTCCCCACCCCCGAGTTGACAATCAAAGATGGATGCCCCCTGTGTGAACAGTTATTTAGCTCCTGTAATAATCAATTTATTTGCACTTCTGACTGGGGTGCGTTGCTCTAGATCAGCTGTTTACATAGTATTGTTAGACTTATATTTACAAAAATGCTGCCATAGTGATAATCACATTCTTCATGTGATATTTGTGAACAACAAGGCAGGGTGTGCCAACAACAGCTAACAATAGCCTGGTAGATCGGCTTTTTCTTTTTCCAATTTCAACTGGAACGCTGATAACTCTGAGCTGATGTCACTCCCAGTTCCGAGGTTACTGGAATGCAGCATTACGACAGTCGCCGCGTGGGCTCATGGGTAGCAGAGTCTTTTAAGTTGCCGGTAAAAGATTCTCCTCACAGTCCCTTTAAAGGCAAGGAGAGGCGGTCATCTGATTGGTGAAGCTAACACTCAACTGTGTTAAACCCACTCACGCCTTTTCTCCTCCCTCTCTGGCACCTCCGCGAAGGGTCTAAAAGAACCATATTGTTTTTTTATTCTTGCATATTTTTGCAAATTAACATAATTTAGAAGGAACTGGGACTTTTAATGGGTGGCTAAAAATTGGTTTTACGCCACTGGAAATTCATTTTAATTTAAATTGACAAAATTGGTATATTATTTTATTCATCACGAAGTTCCACAGATTGTTCTCTTCCTTCCCAAAGATAAGGGTGGACAGGGTATTGTTCATCTGGCCAGCAGGGGCACAGCTTTTCATCTGTCCTTTTTACAAAGACTGTAAACTGGCCCAAGAGACACTGTCGTGTGCTGCATTTTAAAGCGTTTTAAAAGTCTGAGTTTGGATGTTAACCTCTTTTCAATGGACAGAACTTTTTTTTACACAAGTCCTCTCTGCCCAGTTTTTATATCAGTGTGTGGGACCTGATTAAATAAATAAGACCAGAACAGGCAGAATCCATGTACAGGCTGTAGGAGCCCATCTTCCATGGGACAAAGCTGGACTGTCCAGGGTGGATGGGTCCTGCTCTGTTCTGCTGTTTCCAGGGAACAGGGGTCACCACTCTGGGCCAGGTGATGAAGCTGACTGAACCCCAGCTGCAAAACTCAGCTGGTCTGACTGCCAGCCTGGGGATGAGGTTCAGCAGAGTCACCCAGTAGGCCCAGCTGTTGGACCACTGGAGGGCAAAACTGAGTGGGCATGAACTCCAAATGTTGCTCAAGTTCTTTAATGGAGAAACCTCCAGTCCATAGGACCCCTTCCCCTCCATCCAGCTTACCACAGACCTCAAGGACTGTGAAGGCCCTCTGTTGGCTCAGTGTCCTTGAGTGTCTTTTAAGAAGCCTCAGGAAAGACTTTTTATCAAATGATGGTAAAAACACTCAACAGGAAGAAGCTGGATGGGTGCACTGACACCCCGTGGAGGAATCACCTTAACATGGGGGTATCAAAACCGGCCAGGAGGTCTCTAGAAACCTCCACTGACAAAAAAAAAACATGAAGACTTCCAGTGGAGGATCCTTCATGGGAGGATCCTCCATGGAGCCGTGACAGTTAACTCTCTAATCTCTGTCCTCAACTCTGGAGTAGAGGACATTTGTCCCTTCTGCTAAGAGAGAGAGAGACAACTTTCCATTGTTTTTATGGATGTGCTCATCTGTCTGAATGTGTCCGGTTTTTAAAACATGTTTTACTGCTTTTAATGAGGCTTTTACCAAAGTGATTTTTATCCGTGCTTTAATACACACTTGAAGGATCAAAGGCAAGAGCCAACTGTTACATTTTACACTGGGTCAGTCCAAGATAGCCATGTACGTGAGCCGGAGGAGGAGGGTGGAGGGCTAGAGTCCACGTCCCCTGTGTCTGTCTGTTTGGGTCTAATCAGATCCAGGATCCACCTGGACTTCATCTTTTACTAGGTCTCAGAAGATCTGGATACTTTTAGGAGGACAGTCATAGGCTGTCAGACTGATCTGTGTGACATTGTAGTAACTAACTTGTGGTTCAGTGACCTGCTGAGAATGTGATACATTTATTTGGGGCGAAGCCACGAGCTAAACGTTCTCCTGTGCGTTTATTTTTTCTTCATCTTGTGGCCAGTTTTTTGATTCATTTACATTTTATATCTATCAGTATACCTGACTATATGAGAACATGAGAGAAGCCCAATGTCTTGATGTAATTTGCAAGGTGTAACTGGTTTCTGCTACCACAATGACCCAGTGTTGTAACATTACAACATAGACATAACAGGCTCAAAATCACATTTAATAGAGTAATTTCACAAAAAACAAAAAATTGTCATTTTAAAGACACTAAATATTTTAGGCATTTTACTTACTTAAATCTTGAGAAATCCAGTCCAGTAAAATAATGAGGTGAGTCCAAAGAAAAGCTTGCAAGTTGTGCAAGTTCATGTCCTAAAGGCCAGACCCATTAACACAT
The DNA here is from genome assembly GCA_036419115.1 of Scarus forsteni. NCBI lineage: Eukaryota > Metazoa > Chordata > Actinopteri > Labriformes > Labridae > Scarus > Scarus forsteni. The sequence goes on from JAZDUH010000386.1 coordinate 565,377, forward strand.
TTACCATCCAATGGCAATGCAGGGTTAAACAATAGGACTCACTGATCATGTAAATGTGGTCTTTTGAAGAAAAAAACTTAATGTTGTTTTCTGAGGTACCTAAACCCGATGTTATAATATTACAATGCTGGGTCTTACAGGGTTAAGAAAGGCCAATAAAGCTGGTTTGAAAAATTAAAATCTCTCTCTCTCTCTCTATCTCTCTCACTCTCTCTTTCCCATATATATTATATTTAATGCTTGTAGTGGCAAAATAAAAAAAAAGGGTAGCACTTTTTGATAATCATCTCAGATATTAACCTCTGATTATATTCTGACCCACCCTATAGTGACCTAACGAAATTAAATTGCCAACCCCTGCTTTACAAGGATATGGAGCAGGTTTATTTGTTTAGACAGATGATTTCCCGCTCAGGGTCCCTGAACTGGTGGATACGTGTCTATCAGTGTGTATAAAAGTTTCTTATCTGTAAACTAAACCGAAAGATAAGATACACTTTATTATCCCTGAACAGCATATTGTTTTACAGATGCACCCGGAGAGAAGATAAAACACTCAGTCACGTACATAGAAGCCAACTGAACACGCTCATTGGACACACATTGGAGGCATCAGGTCACATGTCAGTAAAGGGGTTAAATAAAGGACAAAACCTGGACACCTGTTAGTCATAAAGAAAATACATTCCCAGCCAACACAGCAGAGAACAATAAAGCAATTTTGTCATCTGGTGGGACATTTTGACTTATTTTAATCAGACCAAAGCCATCCAATACTCTAATCTGACAAACAAACTTGACCATTTACTAATCCATTTGTGAAGGAGCTCATAGAAAGTGTTCAAGAAGGGTAGAACCTTTCAGAAGCAAATCCACCAGTTCATTCTGATCATTCTGTCAATTATCATTTATTCCAAGCCAATTGCATAATGTTGTAGGCAGGCACTACTGCGCTACAGAAGGTGAGCCACTTGGTAATACAAACTCTTGTCTAAACATGTCAAAAGTGAAGAGAAAATATCCTTACTACATAGAAGTTTGAGGTGTTGGCATTTGTTTTTTGATAAAGATAACCAGCGAACATCTCATAAAACTTCAACGTCATTTCGCCAAGGATAGCCTCTAACCCTCAAATTCCACCGCACGCGAAAGCGCCGCGCAGCGAAAGCACCGCGTTCTTGCTCCGGATGTCAAACCCCACTGGAAGCGTCGCGCTGCCTCGGAGAGTCAGGCTCTCGTGTGAATGGCGATATCACACGAGAACAAAACCTGTTATAAAATGAGGAAATAAATAGACAACACCTCATTTCGCTTCTTCAGGGTCGCTCTGCACGCTCCAACCATATAACCCCGCGATTTGGCCTACTTCTAGAATGGGTGAGTACATGATTTGTGTTGTGATCACAATTGAGTGTAATTCCTTATTCTATATTAACACTGTTTTGTATGTTTTATTTAATTTAAAGACTAAAACGATAATTTCTGTTTTTAAAATCTGAAGCTCAGATCGACTGAACAACACTTTTGGGAGTAATGAATTACAAAAGTAATGTGATTACTGTATTGCATCCCTTTTACTGAGAGGCATTACAAAAAAACGTAATATTTCATTCTGTACAAAACACAGTAACGTGAGTTACAAAGCATTTTGAATTTAACCCGAAATTAAGAGGTGTTTTTTTGTTTGTTTAAATTTACATTCGGAAAATACTCCATGAGATCAGAAGAGGAGAAAAGCCTATACTTGGCCTAAAGTTACAGTATCTCACAATTTACAAGAATTTTACCTTTGTCTGATCGTTTCTTAAATTGTTCCATGGGCATCAATGTGGCTATTATATTCTACTGTTTTTAGCCTGAAGCTGAACTCAGTCAGAAAGTGCATTATGAGCAAAAAGCTTATATCACCTTCATATCACCTTCACTGGATGTGTAATGAGCTCTTTGAACGTAAGGACCTACATTTTTGAATGCCAAATCTATATTTTCTGTTATTTTGATGAGAGTAACTTAAAGTAATGTGATAATATTGTAATGCCTTTTACAGTAATATTATAATGTAACTAATTACTTTGAAGTGAAAATCACAAGTAATAGATAATGCATTATATTTTTGAAGCGACTTGCCCAACATTGCTGAAAAATGACCATTCCCTTTTTTCATGTACAGCTCCTTTGTGTAGGAGGAGAATTTTTGCCTTTGTCATGCTGCTTGACATGGCAGAGAGGAGAGGTAGAAGAAGGGGCTGTTTTTGGGTGCATCTACTAAACCAGTGACAAAGACAACAAGGAGATTTCCATCATCTCGTGGCAGAGCTGAGACTGGACATCGGACGCCATCACCAGTATTTCAGAATGAGTGCTGAACAGATGGATACACTGCTGTCCATCATTGGCCCCGAACTGATCAGGCAGTCCACAAACTACAGAGCTGCAATCGAGCCCAAACAAAGGTTGGCTGTTGCCCTGAGGTGAGCAGCAAATTATACAGACAATATTAACATAAAAATACAGACATCTACTCAATTTAAATACACACTGAACTATACTAGTTCTAAAAACGTTACTGTGTCTAAATGCTAAAACAAACAGATATTAATTTCAGGAAATCAAACAGTCATAAGCAATTACTTTTATTTTTAATACAGTTCTATACACATCAGCTACAAAAATAGTGCAAAATATTTAAATTATTAAAAAATATATATAAATAACACACAATTAAAAAGAGAAGAAACTGAAGAAACTATTTACATGATAAATTTAGAATTAAAGATTTGTGTAAAAAGCCCCTTCAGAGCTTTCCTCCTCCCATCTTTGCCCAGAGCTTGTTGATGCCACAGGTGTAAATGGCCCCGTTGGTCCTGGCATTGTTTGGGGTCTTTGTGCTGGGGGTTGGAAGCGGGTGTGGGTGGATGGCCCTGTGATGGTCGAGGGGGGATGTGGCAATTGGGGTTGATAATAATGGGGCTGCATGCCAGTAGGGTAATGGGGGGCTGGAATTTGCTGATCTTGTTGATCCTCCAAATCTTGTAGGAGTTGAAGGATTTGGACTTTAGCTCACTGTCTGATTTTTTTTTCCAGTCCGGTGAGAATGGGTACAAGGCTGAGTGCAAAATGATAACATTCAGCCAACGGTGTGTCCGGCATATGCGATTTTGGGGCAGGGTCCTTTAAAATTGAGATTAGTCTATCACCAAGGTCCTCATGCTGGGGTTTGTAGCTTCTTCTAGGTTCTTTTCCCTTGCCTTGCTGGAGAGCTGATGTTGGGGCTCGCTCCCTGGGGCTACGGGACCTGTGGCCAGCCTCTGCTGAGGTGGAAGGCAGTGACACGGATGGGGCAGGAGATGGTGTTGTGCTCCTTTGTGAAGGACCCGGGGTGCTTGGTCTCCCCTCAGATTCTGAGAAGGAGAGAGGAGTCCCAGGTCTCTCACCTTTTTCCATCCTTGCCACCTTGGCCAGACTGCTTTTGGAACTGTATTTAAAAAAAAAAAGAAGGAAAATTTAAAACCTTGTTCAGTCCCCTGGACTAATTTGCACAGGGACATCTTAATTTAGATCCATTATCTCTTGTAGATAAAATTGTGGATTTTTTTTTTCAAACAATAAGTTCTAAACAAATGTTAAAAGGGTTTCAAAGTAATTTTTTTCATTCATATGTTAAAACAGTTTAACACTAACCTTCTTAACTGAAGATAGGACAAAAGGAAGGACATGATCTTCTCATATTTCCATTCCTTTTGGCTACCCCCTGCTGATCCACTTGGCAGTGAACTTTTTTTTCGGTTCTTCACAAAACCATCTCTTAGCGCCTTCCATTTGTTCTTGCAGGTATCAACTGCAAAAAAAAAAAAAAAAAAAAAAAGAGTTATAAAATTGATCTGACTTCTAACTTAATTTTTATTTTGTATTTACAAACAGGTATCTGGCTTCTGGGGATTCACTCATCAGCCTGGCTTTCAGTTATCGCTTAGGCCACACAACAGTGATAAATTCTGTCCACATGGTGTGTGCAGCCATTGAGAAGATGGATGTTTTGACAGGTTTATTCCCAGGCCAACAGCAGCAAAATGGAGAGCAGTGGCAGATAGATTCTGGGAGAAATGGAACTTCCCCAACTGTCTGGAAGCGCTTGATGGCAAACGTGCACATCCAAGCACCACCCCATTCTGGCAGTCAGTTCTTCAACTACAAGAAGACCTTCTCTATTGTGCTGTTGGCCCTTGTGGATGCAGACTACAGATTCCAGGTCATTCAAGAGGGGGACTTTGGGAGAACTGATGGTGGGGTGTATGCTGTATCAGATTTGGGGAGAGGAATGGCGAGTATGACACTGGATGTGCCACCCAGCGCCCCTCTGCCTGGAGCTGCTCAGTTGGGCACTATGCCCTTTGTCATGGTGGGGTATGCAGCTTTCCCTCTGAAGCCATATCTGATGAGACCTTACCCAGGACAGAACCTTACACAGAGGAAGAGGATTTTTAACTACAGACTGTCACGAGCAAGGATGGTGGTTGAAAATGCCTTTGGGATACTGGCCTCCAGGTGGAGGATCTCTTACCGCAGAATAAACCTCCACCCACAGAAGGTTGACACTCTTGTAGTTGCTGCATGCATCCTGCACAACTATTTGCTTGCCCCAAATGAAAACCAGAGGATGCTGGATGAAGTACAGCAGTTGGGGAGATGCATGGCACCAGTGCAGAACATGGGAGGAAACAGAGCATCAAGAGAGGCTATTACTGTGAGGGAGAATTTCTGCACCTTTTTCAGCTTTCCTGAGGGCTGTGTCTCATGGCAGGACAGGATGGTCTAAATTCACTTCAAAATGTATACAATTCTCTGAGGTCTTGTGTCAATTTGTATATGCTGATGCTCTGAAAAAGTGTTGTTTTGTGTATGTTTTTATTTTGTAAATAAAGTATTGCAGAAAAAAAATTGTCTGACACCTTTTTTTAAGTACATATAAAAATGGTCAATTAATGAGAAAAATTAAGTTTCTAACGGAGGTTATGTAAGTTTTGTTATAAATGCTTTATTTCACCCTCAGCCCAGAAAAATAGCATGGCTGTATGCTACCTGAGGACTGAAATCTCTGGTCACATTTACATGAGAAAAGCAACAGGCCCCAAGAGAGCCCATCCCCCACAGTTCACTGTAGCCTTAATTGACAAGTCAACTTGGACAGGCTCCTGTGTTAGCAGTAAAATCCTGTGTAAAAGTGGTTAGAAATAAATAACATGGTCTTTAAACATAATGCAGTTGATCATGGCAAATTATTAACAGATAAGGAATAATATATCATATAAATTAAGGTTACAAAACGGTATTACAAGTGGCTGTTGATCAGGATAAACTTTTGCTATTACCTAGTACTTCAAGTCAGACTCATTGAAAAGAATCAATAGGCAAATAGAATAGTTAACTCACCGTCCACTCCCATAACTTGTGAAATGTCAGTCCACACCTTGTCCTTTCTGCCTGTATCCTTGTAATAAGGATGTTTGGGATCATAGAGAATATTGTTTTTCTCCACTTCCACGATCAGCTTCTCTTCATCCATGGCGTTGTGTTACGTCTGGGACCCCCTGCCCGACTGTTTACCTGATGCTCGTGCCTCCGGATGTGACGTAATTATAACATATTGGGGAAATTTACGTTCGAGAGTCCATGCATTGTGTTTTAGTTTGAAACTTCCGGTTACTCCACACAGTGACTTCCTGTCTGGTGCTTTCTCAACGACAGTGAATTTACGAGGTTTGGAAGCAGCCGCGCAGAAAATATACCTATTTCTCGCGCCGGCGCTTCAGGATCGCGGCGCGGCGCTTTCGCGTGCAGTGGAATTTGCCTGATAGACTACAATGGGAGCGAAGTGCTCCGCAGTACGCTTCAAGGACGCTGCCCGGCACGGCGCTTTCGCGTCCTGTGGAATTTGGGGGTAAGTCCAGCACTTTTTGTATTCTCCCTTATGCCGCTAGCTCAATCGATTCAAATCTAATCTTACTCCTAACCACCTAAAACACACATCACCAGATATCTTTATATGCAGATGATGTGTTGGTATTTCTAGGGAATCCTGCTGAGACTTTATCACACCGTCGATCCATCTGTGATGAATTTAGAAGCATGTTGGGTTTTAAATAAATTGGTCAAAGTCTGCTCTTGTAAACTAGAATGATTCTTTAAAATTATGAATTCCTTCTGTTAATATCCCCGTAGTGAAACAGTTGAAATATCTGGGAAGTGAGATTTTGTTAGGGAATTGGGGACATGGACCAGTGGATTGATCTTCCTATTACTATTTGGGTCCATGTCTCTATTGTTAATATGAATATCTCGCATAGTATTGATTTTGTCAGTGCTATCGTCCCCCTATTCCATCCACCTAATTACTGAAGTCAAGTCATCTTCCAAATTTGTCTGGAATCAAAAGTGACCATTGTTGAAAATGTTCACTTTACAGAGGAGGAGGGAGGATGGGGCTGTGTCTGTTCCTAATTTAAAGCTCTATTCCTGCTCATTTGGGCTCAGACCCCTGCCCTTCTGCTCCAACTTCCATGTTCTTGTCTCCTGGCTCACATTAGAGAACAAAATAGTGAACCCATGGATGCTAAAGGATGTCCTTTTCATTGGCAAATCTAAAAAAAATATAAGCTGCATTTTTGCCCAATTATCTCCCACCTTACACTAACATGGGGGCTGGTTGAAACACATTCTCATATCCCTTTGATGTGGTACACCTTCCCTCCAATATTCATTCATTCATTCATTTCTTTATTTAATCCTGAAATTTCATTGAGGGCGTGCTCTCATCGAGAGCAAATAAAAACAGTAATTCAATCAATCAATCTTTGTGTCAATTCATAACAAGTGTTATCTCAAGACACTTTACAATAGAGCATAAAGCTCTTCATTTTATGGATACACTTATATGCATAGATACATATATACAAATAAAAATACACATATACATATATATATACAAATATATACATCCAACACCCAACATGAATCCATATAGCCAATCATGGGAGGGGAAAGAAAAAGGAAAGGATGAGACAGGGAGCTGAAAACGCAAGATCATGAGTTTGAATCCGGGCTGGGATATACTGACCAAACTGGTTCTAGTTGTGTTTGGGTTGAAATAAACAGGTCATTAAGGATAAACCAATGTTGGCCAGATCAGGAATAAGTAAAACAAGTTTATGAAGCTATCTGAAATATGTAAATACATTTCATCTACAACACAGTTCTATAGTATAAGTGGGTGTGCTGCTTCATCTCTCTCCACACACAAATATGATGCGTGTTAAAGTGTAACACGCTTAAAGTATATAAAGTATACTATGACAAGGCATAACTGCATTACATAACGTTTCAATTTAGGCCTGGATGCCTTACCTGGTGGGTGAGTGTGTGTGAGTGGTTGTGTGAGTGTGTGTGTGTGTGTTTCAAGTTCAGGTCATCAGAGGTCAAATGGGGTCTCATGACCAATTTGGTCCCATTGACTTCCATTATAACCACATATAGTTGATATATTGCAATCCTGATAATTAAAAAAATATGTATTTTCCCATGAATGCCTAATAAATCTAAGCCTCTACCTTCAAAACAAAGGAAAAAAAGGTTTTAGGTCTTAGAACCCCCTAAACCCAGCAGAGGGGCACAACTGCATCATATGAGGTTTCAATGGAGGTCTGAATCCCTTACCTGGCAAAATGCATGGCATTAAAAAAGATTAAGACATCAGAAATGAACTTTGAGTGTTGGGATGAAGTGTGTAAGTGTGCATGTGGTTGTGAGTGTAGCAGTCTATTTCTGTGTAAGTGTGTGTGTGTAAAAAGTTCAAGTCATCAGGTCTGATTGACTGTGTGTTTTCTTGATTGTGAGCTTCCTCTGTCCTTATGGCAACAAAACATAAAATATAAGAAAAAATATATAAATGCTTTACATCTGTGTATAGGTAGTAGGTTGTTGAAAATATTTTAAGCAGTGAAAGTTAAAAATATTAAGATGTAACATTTTCTTTAACTGTTATAAGAATCTTACTGGTACACAAAAAGTTTTCATGTTATTTTTTTTAATAAACTCTAATTGCTTCAAAAACAAATAATGCATCAAAATCAATTTTGTCCATAATCATTGACCAAGACAAAGCTGTAATAACCTTAACTCAAATACTCCAATTTGTGGCTTTTTTTAATGCATATTTTAGTTTTTTACCTATTAAAAAGTCAAGTTTTTAAAACAAAAAGTTCATAAAAACATATACACTCCATCACATTTTAAATTCACCATGTAGAGGTGTCAGATAATGATGATTTTGTTTCTCTTCACAAAGTTAAACACCTAAGACTACCTACATTACTGATCAGATAAAAGGACAGTATATGATCAGACAAACAATGTCACTCCTGCCAGGACTCGCACCTTGATCTTCCACCCAAAGAATGGCTGTGTTACTTTCCACCCCAAGAGTTATGTTTTGTTGTCTTTTTCTTGGTTTTTCAAAGGTTACATACAACACACAATAAAAACAGTGTCTTGCAAAAGTAACACACAACACACAATGAAAACAATGTAACCCACAGGATGTATCAATACAGGATCAGTATCACCCATGGGATGGAACTGTATACTCACATTTTTTAAAAACTAACACCTCTAAAATAAAATAAACTAAAGAGCACTCTTCCACTCTGCAATGGTGAGCCCAGATGCTGAACAGTACCATTTACCTCTCACCTGGGTGTGGCCAGTCATTTTATTCTTCGACTGACCACACGTTTTGCACAGATAGTGGTCATCTTCTTTGGCACGTCTTTTCTTCTGATCCCCCAGAGTGGCCTGCTGCAGTCTCCACTCATGGTGCCAATTTCTAGCAGGTGGTACCAATGCTGAGGCTGATGGAGCTGCCCCACCATGTGACTGAGGGTAGGGAGCAGGGGGTGGCTCCCTACCCCAGAGGCACATCCCTTCCAGTGTCAGCGGCAAAAGACACTGTTTGGCCTCTGATACTGCAACGTTGGCGGATAACAGCCTCACCCTTGCGGTTTTCTGGCTCACTAAATTCCATGACCTCAAGTCCATGCTTAACTGGTGCAGATGGGACATCCCTGGCCTCCACGAGGGAATCTGCTGTATTTGTCTGTGGGAGGTCCACACCTTTAAAGGGACAGTTCAGTTTTTTTTAAAGTGGGGTTGTATGAGCTCCATATGGCCACTAAGTCCATTAGATACAGTAGAAAGTTCTCTCCTCTCTGAATGAATGTTCACAAAACTCCAGGATTCAGAAGAGCAGGAAAGTATATTTGATAAGTAAAACCACTGTCCGTATCACCTGTTTCCCCTTGTTATTCGCAGGTCAAACATTTGCATCACTGTTTATTTATGACTCTTTCTTGATGTCCAGTGTCTGTGGATGTTTCCTCTGTTTTCCTTTCGGTCTGTTCAGTCTCCATCTGCAGCAGTTCGTCATCTGTAAACTCCTGTACATATAGGTATCCTCTTGACTCCAAAGTGAATGGAACTTCATCGGCGCTGTCATGATCATTCCGTTTTTAAATATCCTGCATTGTCTCTTCCTCACACCGCTAACAGTCAAAACACAAGAGTTAAGATACTTAATAAAAGTTACACGAAGCTACAAGATTTGGGAATAAATAAGCAACTTACCAGTTGTTGACTATGTTGGTGTTGATAGGGACCAGCACCAAGTTGGTTGCCTGAAGTTCTCTGCAATCTTTAATCAGCTGCCTGATGTGACTGTAGACCAGAACAATTGACTGGGCAATGGGGAAGACTTTGCCCCTGCTGTCCTTTGGCCTATTTCTGCCTGCGTTAAACTCCTTTGAAAGTTTAAGGCAAATGCCAAATCCTGTTGGCATCAGGTTTATGGGCAACCTGCCCAAGTGCTTTACAGAGCAAAAATGAAGCATAAATACTTAACAGTACACATGAAAGTAGAGCAGAAAATACATTTAAGAACATAAACCATAAAGGGATATGGTATGTGATAGAATGTCCCTTTTTAACACTCCATGTCAAAAAGCACCATGATAAACAGTTTTTAAAAAATGACAGATCTATAAGGTCACACCACATTACCTCATGAACTTTTAGAACTTCCATCTATTTTTCTTTAGGGCATGGAGTGATTTTGAAAATTAATTTTGTGACATCCTTTTTCATTATGCACAGAATAATCTATTTTTGTTCAGTGACGCACATCACTAATCAAAAGGCCAGAGTATTTAAAAGGAGTAGTTCACCCCATGGAGACTTGAGTTCAATATTTTTTATGTCCAGGGGCGTACTTACCATTAGGCAAACACAGGCAATTGCCTGGGGCCCCAAGAAGTCCAGGGGCCCCCAAACATCTCACAAAAATGTTTTGTTAAAGTTTTCTTTGATTCAGTTATTAATATTTTAGTCTTAATTCACACACTGTAAGGCAAGGCAAGGCAAGTTTATTTGTAGAGCACAATTCATACACAAGGCAATTCAAAGTGCTTTACAGAACAAGAAAAATGCATTAAAATCACAGTACAAAATAGAATCAATATTAATCATTATAAAATAATTTAAAAAAAATCACAGTACAAAATAAAATCAACATTAATCATTATAAAATAAATTTAAAGAGAAGAGTGCAGATTAGATCCTTTCAGTCATATGCACAGTTAAACAGTCGTTTTGAGCCTACATTTGAACATTGTCAGAGTAGAGGCCTGTCTCACATCTTCAGAAAGACTGTTCCAGATTTTAGCTGCATGAAACTGGATCCCTGATTCCCGATGTTTAGACCGGACTCTGGGCACCAGCAGAAGGCCGGCCCCTGAGGTCCTCAGAGTCCGAGATGGTTCATATGGCACTAACATGTCAGAGATGTACTTTGGTGCTAGGCCATGGAGAGACTTGTACACAAGCAGAGCTGCTTTAAAGTCTATTCTCTGAGCCACAGGAAGCCAGTGTAGGGACCTGAGCACAGGACTAATGTGTTCGTACTTCCTGGTTCTGGTCAGGACCTGAGCAGCAGCATTCTGGATGTACTGCAGCTGTGTTATGGCTCGTTTGGAGAGGCCAGTGAGCAGACCATTACAGTAGTCTAACCTACTAGAGACAAATACATGGATAAGTATCTCTAGGTCAGGTTTAGACACTATACCTCTGATTTTGTCAATGTTTTTTAGATGGTAAAAGGCTGCTGATGTTATTGATTTTATATGGCTGTTAAAGTTCAAGTCTGAGTCCATTATTACCCCGAGATTTCTAACCTGATTTGTAGGTTTTAAGGTGCGTTCACACCGGACGCTACCTGTACTACCTCGGCGATCACTCTCCATGCAAAGTCAATGTACAGCCGCAATGGGACGGGGCTAACCCCTCCCACGATGCGACAGCTGGCGACAAGACGACCGCTTCACTCGTCACGCCATGTCAAAGTTAAAAAAAAGTTGATCTATTCAGGCGATGTCGTGCGTGGCTGTGCAGCATCAACCAATCAGCAGTGTGTGTACGTGTGACAGTGCTGTTATTCATCCGGACTACAGGGCGGATGACTTCCGCATAGGCGGAACTAATCTCAGTGAAGACATTTGCAGACGGACCGCAGTAAACTCACTGAGGGTGCTGCTGCATCATCAGCTGCAGAGTTTTGTGTATGATAAGTGAGTGAAAAGGACACAGCTGGAATAATGTTCGCTTATACACCCTATTATGGGATATATGATACGATCGCGGTAAAACTCGAGCGTACGTGACGTCACCGACCGTTGGCCGACGCCAGGCGACCAAACAGGTAGGCTATTTATGGACGCGCGACGCTACCTCAGTGGGCGACGCGACTTTGGTAGCTGGGTCGCTTGCGGTGTGAACGTACCTTTAGAGAGAGAGACTGGAGGTGACTGCTGACACTTTCTCTTTGTTTCTGTGGACCAAACACGATGACTTCAGTCTTGTCTGAATTTAGCTGGAGAAAGTTTTTCTGCATCCACACACTGACCTGTTGGATGCAGTGACAGAGTGAATCCACTGGTCCATATTCACCTGCTGTCAGTGAGACATAGATCTGAGTGTCATCTGCATAATTGTGGTAGGACAAATTAGTACTCTGTATGAACTGGCCTAAAGGCAGCATGTAGTGATTGAACAGGAGGGGTCCCAGGATTGACCCCTGAGGCACCCCACAAGTCATGGCCATGTGGTCTGAGACACAGTTACCAATTTCTACAAAGTACTTCCTGTCTTCTAGATAGGACTTCAGCCAATGTAGGGCAGTCCCAGAGATGCCCACCCAGTCCTCTAGTCTCTGTAAAAGGATCTCATGATCGACAGTGTCGAAAGCAGCGCTCAGATCTAGCAGGACTAAGACTGAGACTTTGCCTGCGTCAGTGTTCAGGCGGATGTCATTTGTCACCTTGATAAGAGCGGTCTCAGTGCTGTGATGTGGTCTAAAACCTGGTTGGAAACCATCAAATGAGTTGTTCATTAGGAGAAAGTCAGCGAGCTGTTGGTAAACAACTTTTTCAAGGACTTTGCCTTAGAACGGCAGATTTGAGATGGGCCGGTAGTTGTTCAGTACTGTGGCATCAAGACTGCTCTTCTCTAGGAGAGGCTTTATGACCGCAGTTATCAAGGCCTTTGGGAATGTTCCAGATTGTAGTGACACGTTAACTATCTGAGCAAGTGGTGGTAACAAACTGCTCAGCACAGACTTCAGAAATCTAGTGGGTAACACATCGAGGCAGCATGTGGATGAACTCAGACTGGTGATGATCTCTTGGACAGTTTTGTCAGTTACAGGTGCAAAATGAGTCAGCTCGAAGTGTTTAGGTGGCTGCAGGGTTGTTATTGGTGCTGTGGAATTGATGGAATATTTAATAGTCTGAACCTTGTTGCAAAAGAAGACTGCAAACTCATTACACTTAGATGTGGAGATTAGTTCCAATGGCAATTGAGCTGGAGGGTTTGTTAATCTGTTCACTGTTGCAAATAAGACATGTAGTATGAAGCAGAGGAGATCAACACCCATATTTTATGGTCATTTTGACAGTAGACCTCATACATTTGATGTCATTATCTTTAAAGCTGGGGTTGGCGATTTTGGAGAACTAGCTGTCTGTCTCTAGCCTGAAGGGGGGCGGTAATGCTCCAAAATTATGGATGCCAACCACCGAAGAAGAAGAAGTCTCGCGAGAACTGCCACCTGCAGTAGCATGGACGGCAGTTCTCGCGAGATTAGAGCCAACAGCGGAACAAACTTAGAAAAACAGAGTTTATTTTAGATTTCTCGTACATCTGTCTTAAATGTGAGGGAAACTGGAGCTTGGTTGGTGTTATGGGACTGCTCACAGCGGACTTCCCTTATTTTCAAAGACAAAACTTGAAAGGTAAGCATTCTCCAGCGGAGTCTGTTCCCTACATGCTACATGCTACATGCTACACGCACTGTCGGTGCACGCCGGGAAAATGCACGCGCAGCAGGCACGCAGAATGGCGACGGGATTTGATTGGTGTAAAAGAAGGTATCCCGGCAAGATTATTGGTTGGAGTTTTCCCTGTTTTACTCCTGCTGTAGATAGTGGATATTTTTCGCTCTGTTTTAAGAACACACAATGAGTTGATTACCATCGGGCCATAAAGACCATTTTAACCAGTATTACAAAAAGTGTATCTAAATCAGATTGCCAACCCCAGCTTTAAGTTCAATCATGATATCCTGTAAATTACTTTAATTCATAACTTTTTAAACTTTATGACATTTATTATAAAGCTTACGGCCCATGCACTGGATAATTTTGCGTGTGCATGATAAACTTCTTATTTATTTTTGCTGATGTCCCTTCAGGGGCTCTGTAATCATAAACATTTAGATTCAAAATCTTTTTTTGGTCATAAATTTTATTCCCTGGATGTGGAAGACATATGAACATGGGTATGTAACTTGTAACTTAAGCTGTCAGACAACTGTAACAGATTTCAAAAGCAGGACAAATTAACACACTCGCCTTCTGTCAAAATTGAACTAAATTACAGAATTTAAGGAAATTCATTTCGTTATGTTACCTGGTACAAGATTAAAATAATAATAAAAATGTATCGGCATGCTGAAAATCAATGAAATACTGAGTTATTGACCCTGTTAGCTTTCCATATTGTATTCAATCTAATTTAATATTAGTTATTTTTTATTTTTATCACTACCCTCCCTGTCTTGTTCTTGCCCCCCTTTTCCCCCTCTTCTTGTCAATACTTCTGACAAATGAAGCTTAGTGAAAGTTCAGTCAGGAATACCTGTATGCTCATTCAGTCTCCTCTATCGCTTCACTCTGCCTACATGCTCAGGTGATCCAATTCTCAGCTGATGAGGGGCTTGCTTGCACTCAACCACTGAGCCAACCAGATCCTGCCACACTCAACTGCTTGGCCAATCATTCTGAAGCAGCCTTATTTTAAACCATGTCTTTGCTCCTTCACAGTCAGTGCGGTGGCGTCGTGAGATGATCTCAGCAACCCTCCTCCACCCCAGGTACCTCCATTCATCTCACCAGTGCCCAGGTCCAACTCCTCAGGATACTGGCTCTTTCACCTCAGCAGCAACTGAGATCGCATCATGGTCCCAGCAGCAGAAGTCTACAACTCATCCTTTATCCTCACCACCACCACCAGTGTCTCCATGGGGGTTATCCTATCTCTCATTCGCCCTCAGTACCCCTGAAGTACACCAAGACAGCACAATGGAGTCTAAGCGCCAAAAGAGATTCTAACAGAGACTTTGCACATTTTCATTCATATCTAACTGTATAATAAATACTTATTCATTCAATTTTGGTCTCTCCCTGATTGAACTGCCTGTTCGTATGTTTTGTCTTTTGAGGTGTGAATGAGTAAGACTGAATGAGTTAACTGAGTAGGGATGGGAACTTTGTCTCTAACATACCATTTTTTAAGGAGACATTATTTTTCATTGTTAAGGTTTATGACAGTCAGAAACGACCCTTGTTTGATATCTGTAAGTTCCTTGTTTATTTTTTCTCTGCACCCATCCCATAAGTTGGAAAAATGGATAAAAATAATTTAAAAATTCAGCACAGTACAGGGATATGAAGGACCCCAATGACTGGGTTTGCCTTGGGCCCCCATATGACTAGATCCGCCCCTGGTCATGACCTCGGTGTCCTCAATTGTAGCTACGGGCATGCATGCAGCTCGTGGTGCGGTGGATGCTGCGGTCCTTTACGCACGGCTGCAGGCGTGGCTGCTTCACGTGGTTTATGAGGTCGCAGTGAGACATTTAGTTTTCAGACACAAAAAAAGGTCTCCGTGTCATCTCGTAGATGATTTACTTTTCTGCAAGGAGTAAATTCAATTTTTTTTCCCACCAAATTTGTCCAACCTCAGTGATACAATGACAGCCAGGCGATTTAAACCCTTCAAGACCTTCTAATTAGGGGAGACCGGGGTCAGTCATCACATAACTTGTTGCAGATTAACAAAAGCGCACTGCCCTATCTTCACCATAACTGATTTTGCTTACTTCACACTATTTCACCATAATATCTACCAACTGAAAAAAATATCTATTTAGTAAATTACTGCAAATGACAAAAGTTGAAGGAAAACGTTCTAAATTCTGTAAAATTAACAGTATTTTACAAGAATTTACAATTCCATGCTGTAAACTGTCAAAACAGAAGCAAAATAAATGCTTTACATGTTGAGGAGAAACAAATGTTCAAGTAAATGTATTTAATTGGACAAAAAATGTTTTTTACACAAAAATTATAATCTCAAAATGATTGCCCTGGATCCACAAATATAAAGTTTCTGAAAAAGCCAGCACCTCATTGCTGACTGAAGAAATTTCTAACGGGCATATATTTGACATGGAGTCCTTCATAGACTGACACACACTGTTAACCCCAAAGTTTATTGTAAGCAAGTAATTTAAGGCAATATTACTTACAAAACTAAGTTTTGTTGCATTACTTAAACAATTTAGGTTTATTATCTATTATAACATGATTTCAAAGTGTACTTGTTGTTCAGAACTAATTACTTAAAATTTCAAGTTTTTAATTTTAACTCTGGGTTTAATTACAATTTTAAGTTAAATCAATTTAAAATTTTAACTGTTGTGAAATGCGGCAAGATGTTGCTTTCTGATTGGCTGATTGCGTTTTTAAAACTTATCTGGGCTTATTTGAGACAAAACTGCGCCTTTTCTTTGTCTGAGTCACGGCAGCAAAGAAGAGAGGTTCTTCCTTAATCAACTGTTAACATTCTGGAACTTGGTAAGTTGTTTTTTTTTCTTTTAAGACAAATAGCTTTATCGTTATTATTACTTATTAAAAACTACTGTATATTGTCCCGTGCTTATTTTATTGGGAACCATTATCAACACGGTTTATCTCAAAGGTTTTTTGTCACTCTTAACCAGTTCTGCTATTCATGATTAACATTGTTGAAACTACAAAAAAAGCACTTAGCTGGAAGTAGAATAAATGAGAAGAGCAGTAGTGGTCCTACTGTTCTCTTCTCAGACATGAGAAAATGCTTTAAAAATACAAGTACTGTTCTGTTAGATATGAGAAAAGAACAGTACTTTCAAATACTGTAGAATTTACAACCTTGCTATAGTCTATTTGATGTTATTATAAATTACTCTTAGTCAGTTTCTTCAGTTCATTTTTTTTGGTCTTTTCAGAACACAGTTGGTGGAAGAAACCTTAAGGAAGCCTTCTTTGATTAATTTTTTGGTCTGTGCCCAGGCTTGATGGAAATCTTCAGGAAGAAGAATGCTCTGACTGGTCGGTTGTTTTTTGGCCCGTTACAACAAACAAAGTTTGGTTGAATTTTGTTGTTTTTTTATGCTTGGGAAGAAGTTATCATACATAAATGGTTAGTTCAACGCATTACTAAAATACCTTGTCCTTGTGATATCCATGCAGACAATTTTGGTTTTGGCTAAATATGGTTAAAATTTGAGCGATTTGAGTAAACTACTGATTTTCACTTTTCCCACACACAAGTACCCTTTTATATTCATGCATTTGACTTTTACCTTTGCGTTTTGAAATTTTGGATTAAATCTGAATGTTTACTGTACCCCTTCAAGTCTGAGACAACAGCGATCAGGTGCCTTGTCCTTAGGGGACTCCCACTCCTTCACCTGGATAACCTTTCTAAATTCTTTATAAGCAGCTCTGTGAGTATGGAAATGTTATTAGTAGTTGTATCTGTCCTTTTCTCCACATATAAAAAAAAAAATCTTGAATGGGATGCACAGTTGCCCTAATGCATGAGACAAACTGTTGACATACATGTCTTTGTTTTCCTCTTGTCTCTCAGACTCTGTAGGATCTTTAGAGAGACACTTCAATCATTCCAGTGGACATCTTCTGCTTTCAAGACAATGAGGGCCCATTGACTGAGCTGAGAAAAGGTCCTTGCCCAGAAAAGTAGACTGAAAAGTTTCCCATCAATATGGGTAAACATCTTTATTGGACTCTTTGATATAGTAACTGTCTTGGACTATAGGTCTGGCACATAACAATTAATTCAATATGATTTAAAAGGAAGGTACTTCAACAAGAGTGTATAATGATGGGTTCTGTTTTTGTGTAATAAAACAATGAAATTAATGCCCTGATTTTTTGTATTTCTTATAATGTATGTATTTTACCAACTTTATGAATTTTAAGTTTTGAAAGTTAATAAATGTAGTATAAAGGATGACAAGTGTGTCTGATTGTAATGAAGAAAATAAGCAAGTGCTATTAAAATATTGAGTTGACTGCTTCTCAAGGGAAGGCTGTTTTTAAAACAAATTTCGAGCACAAATAACTTGTCTTTTAATTTACCTAAAGTAATTGATTAGATTTCATTACATAAACTATTAAAGTGCAACCAGCTGCCTCAATTTTTTTGAGTAAAGTCAACTTATCTGCGTTTACAGTGCAGAGTCAGCTGCAAAATACAGCCATCCACATAAAGACATGCTGCACACTTTAGGGACTGTAAGTAAAAGGTATGCATGTTTCTGCAGAAGTTGGAGGGTTGAGACGATGAGAAGTCTGTCCTCTGTGGTATTACCATCAAAACGTAGGACGATCACTAGATGGCACCAAAGTTCACAAGTTCAGCAAGCCCTCTGCCTTCAGTCAGTGTTGTAAGGGCAAGAATAAAGCAAGAAAAGGAAAAAAAGGAACAGAACCAAACCTTGTTGTCAGATGAAGATTAAGAAGACTATTCTGACTTAATTAGATTTGATTTTTTTAATTCATCTTACACATAGGATTCACTGGATGGTCACTTCCTGGTGAGAGTATTCGTCACTTCCTGTTTCATAGTGCAGCGCTGTTTGTAATGTGTCCTTTCTCTGTGCAGCTAATGCTAATCTTAACTGCTTAATGTCTGTCCTTTTAGCTTATAACACACTTGTTTTGTTTGATTTATGTTTGATTGTACTTAGGTCTACTAAAACCACTCTAGCTTCTCTCAAGCGTAGTAATCCAGTTCCTCTTTCTTCTGCTCTTAGCATAGCCTAGCTTAGCATCTAAGTATGGCTTCTCTCTCCGCTCCTGTTCTGTCCTGTCCTATGTGTCAGATGTTTAGTTACTCCTCGTCCTCCTTTATTGATAGCAGTAACTGTCTGAAGTGTAGCCTATTCTTAGATTTCGAGGCGAGGGTGTCTGATCTGGAGAAGCGGCTCAGAAGCGGTGCAGGGCGTGCTAGCGTTAGCTTAGCCTCTCCCCCGGCTAGTAATGACTGGGTCACTGTCCACGGCAAGCATAGCCGTAAGTCGAAGACCCTCTCGGTACCCCACCATCCAGTTCACGTTTCGAACAGGTTTTCTCCCCTCGGTGAGGATGGCAACACGTCCACTGGGGAACAAACTCTGATAATTGGTGATTCCATAGTCAAAACATGAAAATAGCAAAGTCAGCGGGCATAGTTAGGTGCATCTCAGGGGCCAGAGCGGGCGACATTGACTCAAATTTGAAGTTGCTGGCAAAAAGTAAGCATGAGTTTGATAGAATAGTCCTCCATGTCGGCACTAATGACTCCCGATGTCATCCGTCAGAAGTGACCAAATTGATCATAGAATCAGTGTGTGCATTTGCAAGAACAATGTCAGACACTGCAATTTTCTCTGGCCCCTTGCCCAATCTGACCAGTGATGATATGTATAGCCACATGTCATCATTCAACCGCTGGCTATCGAGGTGGTGTCCAGCAAATGATGTGGGCTTCATTGACAATTGGTCAACCTTCTGGGGAAAACCTGGCCTGATAGGAAGCGATGGCATCCATCCTACTTTGGCTGGTACATCTCTCTTATCAAAAAACCTGGCTGAGTCACTCTTACGACCTCTCAGAGATGAGACTATGTTGCAGAGCTGCAGTCCTCCACGCTCCTCTGCGCTTACTTTAGGACAGTTTTCCTCCCATTACTGTAATGACAGCTGTGTTCATCACTTAGGTAACTGCTATGGCTTTTGTAATAGTGATGAATATTGTTCCATAGAGACTGTGTCAGTCCCCCAACCCAAAGCTCACATAGATATAAACACAAAAAAGAGGTGTCAACCATAGAAATCTGATTAAAATCAAAACTTCAAATAAAGAAGCTTCAAAACATCAGATAATTAGATGTGGTCTCTTAAATATTAGATCACTGAGATCCAAGTCTTTACTGGTGAATGACCTCATATGAGAAAATCAGATAGCTCCTTTCTGTCTCACTGAAACGGCTTTGCGAGGAGGAATATGTCAGTTTAAATGAGTCCACGCCTCCCAGTCATTCAAATATTCATATACCACGCGACACAGGCCGTGGTGGTGGTGTAGCAGCTATTTATCACTCCTGTCTCCAAATCAATCACAGACCAAAGGCTAATTATACATATTTTGAAAACCTTACTCTAAATTTATTTCATACTGATTCAAAAACCTGCCAGCCAGTCCTATTGGTGATAATTTACCGTCCTCCAGGCCCATATTCTTTTTTTTTGTTTGTTTGTTTGTATTTTTTGGGCATTTGTGCCTTTATTGATAGGAGAGAGACAGTGGATAGGCTTGTGAAAGGGGGTGAGAGAGTAGGGGAAGACACTCTGCAAACTGGTCACAGGCGGGATTTGAACTTGGACCGGCAGAAGCAAATACATGGGGTGCCTGGTTCCCAACCACTCCACCAAACCAGCACCCCAGCAGGCCCATATTCTGAATTCTTATCAGAATTCTCTGAGTACATATCAAACTTGGTCCTTAGCTCTGAAAAAATACTCATTGCAGGTGATTTTAATATCCATGTTGACAAAGAGAGTGATAGTCTTAGCTCAGCTTTTATGTCATTAATAGACTCAGTTAGTTTTATTCAGTCTGTTAGTGAAGCTACCCATCATTTCAGTCATACTCTTGATTTGGTTCTAACAAATGGCCTTGATATTACTAAACTAAAAGTTTTTCCTGAAAATCCTTTTTATCTGACCATTTCTTAGTAACTTTTAACATCCTCTTGGAAGATTTTGTGTTTTGTGTTTTGCAATTGTGAGCAGTAGAAATCTGTCCAGTGGTGCCGTGGCTAAATTTAAAGAGGCCATTCCTGCTGCCTTAACCTCAATAAATTGGCCAACCGATAACTGTGATATTATGGGGAGAGATTTGTCTCAAAATGATGCACACAAATCTTTCCATGATTTTCTCATGTGTTTTTCAGGTTCACAAATACAGTATATCCATAATTTTCTCATGTGTTTTTCAGATTCACAAATATATATCTGATTTTCACATGTGTTTTGAAATTTTGTGAGTGCATTTATCATGACTTATCATTTGTAAATCAATTCTGCTTGTGAACTGTTGGAAGTCTGTCTGTGGATCAACTGACACCTGCATTAATTTTTGAGACAAACGTAACGCAGTTTCCAAGAAATGCACACACATATTTGGAGGGATTTTTCTCATTAATATGCAGACAAATAACCATGAATTTCAGGTGTGTTTTGCAGATCCACAAATATAAACATAATTTTCTCATGTGTTTTTGGGATTCACAAATATTTTTACAATTTTAACATGTGTCTCTCCGATCGGCAGACATATTCATGATTTTCACATGTGTTTTTAAGGTTCACAAATATATCCACGTTTTTCACATGTATTTTTAAAGCTTGTGAGAGCATTTATCGTGACTTATCATTTGTAAATATTCAGTTGTGCTTGTGAATCATTTAAAGTACATTCGTGGGTCAACAGGCACGTGCATCTATTTTTGAGACAAACGTAACACAGCCTCACAGAGATTCACATACACACAGGTTGAGAATATTCACAGGTGTCTAGAGCCCCGCCGCCTCCATCCACTAGGCGGCAGTGTTGCTGTCTTTGTTTGACAGGGGGCGTCAAACAGCTTGCCCCGGCCATACATCCATGGCCTCGGCTCGGTGCTGTTGAAGAAGAAGGAAGCCCCTTCAGGAGCAGAAAGGCGCCTCAGCTTAGAAAAAAAAGCAGCCTAACCCAGTCCACCAGTAGTCATTTCTGGCCCTCGCCATGCTCTGGAGTGTGTCTTTTATATGTGTATAATGTTTATTCATTTTTCTTAACAGAATTTTGACGATCGTTAACAGATGAACGTAAACGCACCAGGCACAGCATTGCTGCAGACCGCTGACGCCTCCTCCTGCTGACTAGGCAAAGTCAGAAAGAGGCTGTTCCGCGGAGGCCGTTTTACGACGCTATGAGAACTAGAGCCTTATTTAGCGGTGTTTTTGTGTGAAAGTAACGCGCTGAAAATTCTCTAAATAAAGCGTGAATGCAGACCGATATCAGATTTTTTCGGTGGGAGTCCGTTTATTTGTGTTTTTGGTCAAGTAAAATATGGCCCTGTGTGAGTGCAGTGAAATCAGCAGATGAGCAGGCCCGGCGTGCTTGGTCCTAGCGCCCTGGGTTTCTGTGACACAGAAACACTGCTGTAGGGGTAATTTCTGCCCTAAACCTTGTGATAGGACCCAAGTTGTTCCATCCCGGAATATCACTTTAAGAGAAATATTACTGACACACAAACACATAAACAAACGCATGCTTTTCCTCCAATTTGGTAACAAGCCAATGGTCCCTGATGATGACGTCGAGTAAGACAGCTGCTTAGGTTGGAGGCTCTGGCACGCTATTTATGTTTTGAGTGAACAAACAGCAGTTATTCATTGCCTTCGCTGCCTTGTGACCAGAAATTGCATACTATTACCCTTTATTAACAACGATATGCCAAATCCCAGGAAAGCCGACCCAATTGCACCTCAACAACATAGCAGCACCAGGGCTGCTTCTAGCTTTAAAGTTAACCAGGCCTTTCCTCCATCACCGGATAAAGAGGATGCAGACGTGTCCATTCCCACTGCTAAAATGCACGAAATTCTTCAGAAAGTGGGGGATGATCAGAAGAATCATGAAAAAACAGAAAAATCTTGGATGACCAAACTAAACATTTTGCAGATGTCCGCAAGGATGTGTCAGAAACAAGAAGAGCGGTCGTTGCGATAGAAGCTAAACTAGCCGACATGCTAACAAGGTTGACAAGCTGGAAGAAGCGGAGAGACAGCGCTGCGACTCTCCCCCTTTGGCATTCAGCTTCTGAGGTTGAAAGGCTGAATGCCAAACTGATTGAATATGAGGATTGGGATAGGTGAGTTAATCTACGTATTGATAGTTTCCCAGAACGTGTTGAAGATAAAGATGCTGTTTCGTTTTTGAAGGCTACTCTCCCTGAAATCCTTTCATTGTTCGTTTCCTGAGATTTCAGCAGAAGGAGCGGGTGAGACAACTTGCTAGAGAAATTGGGGATGTTCGCTGGCAGAATCATAAGATAAGCTTCTATCAAGATTTCCTAAGGGCACTCAAGAAAGTCGACACTCCTTTCTGGAATGTAAATGTCTGCTTCTTTCAGCTGAAATCCCGTTTGGCATTGGTTATCCTGCCATACTTTCGTTCATCCCACCAAGCAGGATAAAGCTCTGAAGATCCCAAAAAGGCTTTGAAGTGCATCAAAAACTTGTAACTGATTTCGGCCCTGCACTGTGATGCCCCCCCCCCCCATTTTTTTCCCTCTTTTCTCATTTACTTTCTTTTTTCATCCTGACTTGGGTAAAACAATGTGATATGATTCACTTTACATCTCCCTCTCAGATAATAAGTTTAATGTACATCTAATGGTTATAATATTAAAGGGTCGAGATGTTATTTATTTTATTTTTGCATTTACTTATTTATTTATATTTTGCTACTGATGCTGGTTTGGGGAATGTGTATGAGGTGGTGGTATATTTGGGTTTCTTTGTTAAGGTGTTATTTTATGTTCTAATGCAGATTTTCTAATGTTAAAGAAAATGTTCACACAGCTGTTACTTTGTTCTTTTTGACATATGATGGTGCCGAGCCACACTTGGGTAACCTGAAACTCCTGTTTTCTTGGCTCAGTTATCCAATTGTGGATTTATCAGGAAAGGACCCCACAGGGCTGGAGACACAACACCCCAGGGTACAGCAAAACACAAGTGCATGTTAGTCCATGTTAGTTAGCACCCTGATGGTGCTAACTAACATGGACAGGCCCATGTCCAGTGACTCCAGCTCCATGAATCAAAGGGCCCCCTCCATATGTCACAGGAAACACATCTTCTGTCTAAAGATTCCAGTCGACTAGCTAATAAGTTTTATCACCCTATTGCAACCTCGTCAGTAGCTACAAAATGTGGGGGAGTTATGGTGCTATGTAAACGCAAACTACAATTTGATGCAATTGCTATAGCTATTGCCAAAATCCATATGGACTGGAAAAACATTGCATTTATCTCCCCTTTATGCCCCCAACATGTTTGATGCTGTTTTCTATGACTTATTAACTAAAACTCTGCTTGATCTCACAGGTTTTTATTTGGTTTTAGGAGCAGATTTCTATGAGGTATGGGACATCAATATCGACAGAACAGGTGGATTTGAGAGTAGGGACCAGCGTCTTGCATCTGAGGCGCTATCAGGTGGGCATTCAGTACTGGCATGGTCGATGTCTGGCGTATGCTCAACCCTTCATTAAAAGATTTTTCATTTTACTCAGGGAGGCATAAATCCTATTTCTCGTTTAGATTTTGTCTTTGCTTCGAAAGATTTCAAAACATTAAAAATGCACATTATATTCCGATTACATGGTCAGACCATAAACCAATAAGTTGCTCGGTTACTATTCGTCCATCTTTCACTAAAGCCCCCAGGTGGCGATTCAATTCTTCTCTATTGCGAGATGAAAAATTTAAAGCGCAGTTTGAAAGTTATTTTAGTGAGTTTTTTGGGGTTCAGTGTGGGTTTTGTTGCAGAATTTCTCATGCACAAAGCAAGGCAAAATTATTACTTTAACTCTTCAAAACCCAGTCATTTATTAGCCACGAAACTTCGGACGGACGAGCATTTTGCTGATATTTTTTGTATTAAAGATAAAGAGGGAATTATACAGTCCGACCCAAAAGAAGTTAATGCTTCTTTTGCTTTTTTTATCACGAGCTGTATGAATCAGAAAGTAATTTCAAGGAACATACTTGCTATAATTTTTTGGATAACATTAAACTACCTTTCCTGAGTAACAATGATGCTGCAACATTAGATGGCCCTGTTACACTGCAGGAATGTGAGGCAGCTGTTCGTAATATGCGGAAAGGTAAATCTCCAGGACCGGATGGCATACCACCCGAATTCTACCTTACATTTTGGCATCTGATCGGCTCGTCATTGTTGGATTTGATTCAGTACTCAATCAAAGAGGGTTCATTTTCTAGAGATGTCAACTCAGCACTTATGTCATTACTGCTTAAAAAGGGAAAGGAGTAGAATGCTCTAGTTACAGGCCTCTTTCGCTTCTGAATGCAGATCTAAAGATCTATGCAAAATTACTGGCCCTGTGGCTTTAAATTCACATGACACAATTGGTTCACTGTGATCAGACAGGGTTTATAAAGTCTAGACTGGCTACAGATAATGTTAGAAGACTATTACATGTCATAGATGGTGCGCAAACCTTAAACTCTCCTGTTGCTGTCCTTTCTGTAGATGCGATGAAGGCCTTTGACCGTTTAGAGTGATCTTTCCTATGGTCAGTGCTTGAGTCAATGGGTTGACCTTCATTAATATGATAAAAGTGCTCTATAAAAATCCAACAGCAGTAGTGCTTACAGACAAAACTAGTTCTCCTCCTCTCTCCGTCTCTAGGGGATCAAGACAGGGGTGTCCTCTCAGTCCTCTGTTATTCGCCCTCTCTGTTGAACCACTGGCACAAAGCATCCGCAGTTCCCCTGCAATCTCTCCCATTACTATTAATAATACCTGTCATCACATCGCATTGTATGCTGACAACATTTTATTATATTTAAATAACCCAGTGCAAGGTATCCCACATGGTTGCTCTTCTGGGTGGGGCCCACATTCTCCAATATTTAACAATGACAAATTGCTGATAGGTTGTCAACCTATTCGTTTTCATGACTGGGAAAGAAATGACATTTGTACACTTGGTGATATTTATGGAGAAGCAGGATTACTTCCTTTTCAGGATATATGTGTTATATTTGGTACACCACGTACTTCCTTTATTTTATTTACAGTTGAGGTCATCTTTGAAGGGCGGAGGTGTCCCTTTGTTGAGCCCTCTCACACCACACCTATTATTTAAATTTTTCCACTCTGCGAGAGACACGAGTGGTTTAGTTTCCAGGTTATATGGTTTCTTACTGCAGCATTCTTATAGACCTCTTATTCTAGATATGATGTGGAGGAAAGATATCCCAGACCTGAATCTTACATTTGAGTGGGATAAAGTATGGGTTAATGTAGGACTAGCTTCTAGAAATCCGGATCATCAGCAAATACATTACAATTACATACATAGGACATATTTAACACCTAGAGGAAAACAAGGTTGTAGCTCACAGTCTTTATCACATTGACTAAAATGAGGGGTTGGGTTTGGAACTACGTTGATTAATTGACTTGAAATAATAGTTTACAAAAAATCTTTGTGTTTATAAAGTCTTAAATTTACAACTTTATAAAGTAGTAACTTTGCAACTTTATAAAGTCGAAAATTTGAAATATTTTTTGAACATTTCAAGTTTTCATTAATTTTTTAATTCATTCAAGTGTCCCTAATAGGTCGTTGTACCAAATCCCTGATTTCTGGATGCACGCAAATTTTCATGACCAGAGGTTTGAGAGCCATAGCGAAAAAAGCTGGCGGAAGAGGCAGTTTCACCCAAGATGTGAATGAGTTCCAAAACTGAACCTGCTTAAAGACTCTAGAATCGACCTGATTGAAAGCCTTATGTGCATCAAGAGGTAAAGTTGATGGTCTATCAATCTCCATGTGGTTGGCATTCAAAACACTGAGAAGACATCTAACAGGAAAAAGAATATCTACCAGATATTTACCAGGTATGAAACTTGTTTGGTCAGCGTGAATGATAGAAGACAGATGTTTGTTCAGTCATCCCGGTAAAGTTTTTGTTCATATTTTTCTATCAAGATTTTGAAGTGCAATACACCTATGGCTAGCCGAGTCTGCTTCATCCCTGCCTTTCTTGAGAATAAGGGAAATATTAGCTTTGTAGTGTTCTGGGAAGGGCACTTCCTCTTGTTGAATCAACCATCTTCCTAAGTAAAAGCAGTGCAGGGTTTTTCGGACCTTTATCAAACTCAGAGTCAAAACCATCAGGCCAGGCTGTTTTGCCGACTGGTAATCATTTAATAACAGAGATTATTTCCTTCAGTTTTAAGTCCAAGTCTAAATCCGCCCTGGCGGAATTATTAGGTTTAGGTATTACAAGAGAGTCATAAAAGCTGTTCAAGTCTGGGTGGGTGGTGCTAATTTCAGAGGAATAAAGTTTACAAAAAAACTGTAAAACAATTGTTTTTATTTTCTGGGTTAGTCAGTAGGGCACCCTCTTTACATCCAAAACTGCAAATCATCCTGGAAGCCTGCATACTTTAAAGCTGCTGTGACAGGAGCCCTGCATGTTTATCCCGTAATTCAAAATGTTTCTGCCTCAGTTTCATTAAAAGGCTGTTAACCTGACTGCCCAAG